>RWGY01000953.1:0-121004 GCA_007726485.1 Eragrostis curvula
GATTACGCTGCCCCGGGACAACTACTTCCAGGAGCCCAGCCCCGGGCTGATGTGCCTGGCCGTGGGGATCACGCCCGAGAGCTTCTTCCCCAATATGATCAGCAACGTGCAGCAGCAGAACATGCACGTGCTGTTTGATGTGCAGAACAAAAAGCTCTCCTTCGCGCCAACGCAGTGTGACAAGCTCTGAGCTTTCTTTTGCGGAAGTAGTTTCAATAGTATAGTACGTTATGAGATAATGCTCTGTTCATAAGGCCCAGAACCATGCCATGATATTTGCATGAGTTCATTTTGGTTGGCCCATGTTGGAATTATAGTGCTAAGTGGGCTGCACACTCTAGGCCCATTAGGAAATTCCAAATAATTCCTAAAAATCTCAAAGGCCCATCCATGAGTGGTGGGAGTGCAACTCTTTAGTATAATTATCCACTAACTCATTATTCATAAGGCCCAGAACCATGCTCTGATATTTTCATGAGTTCATTTTGGAGGCCATATTATGTGAAAAAAGAAGTTCTACGTGTCGACAACAATAAACAACGGCGCGTCTTCCATGCACTCCCCAATCAAAATTTAGCGTGAGTGGTGGCAGCAGTGGCTGAAAAAAGTTTACGGAAAGAGACAATATAAACTTGGTTCTGGGTACCCACATGGCAAGGAAGGCTTACTTCCCAACAAGGGGTGGGCCAGCCTAAGAAGGCCATGCCGGGTGGCAAACCCTAATTCTTGGCGACCAAGGATAATCATGCATACACATCCACACTACAAGAAAAATGATTATTAGTTTCATTCCATTGCTTGGTCTACAAGATTTCAAGTTACCGGCTTGCCTTGTTTAATTTATTCCATTGCTTTC
This sequence comes from Eragrostis curvula, assembly GCA_007726485.1. Taxonomy (NCBI): domain Eukaryota; kingdom Viridiplantae; phylum Streptophyta; class Magnoliopsida; order Poales; family Poaceae; genus Eragrostis; species Eragrostis curvula. Next base: position 857 of record RWGY01000953.1, read on the forward strand.
AACACATCACTTCCAAACAATGAAAAAGTCTAGCATTGGTGTCTAACTATTGGTTCGTAATGTTTCACATAGGAGGAAGACAAAAAAAATGTTGGGGCCACAAATCAGTTGCACATTCCCTCCACCACACCGGAGGGCGTATCAAATCAGCTTGAGTGATGTACAACTTTTATTGTGCCAATAAAAAAATCTTCTTGCTCGGCAATGACTCGTAAGAATAATATCATTGTTACTCCTGATAGCCCCGGGTTTGTAACAAGATCAAAAAAGAAGCATGGTGAAAAATAATAATTGGGTGTTGTGAATTCTATTAGTTCTCAAACAATTTGATGGATGGATGTAATGGCTTTACTTTTCTTACAAAACTATGTAACGGTTGGCTATGATATTATATTTTCTTATCCAATTTGGACAAAATGAGCTGCCTTTGTTAAATTAGTTTTTATTGGCATAATGTCCATGTGCTGCAGAAAAACACCACAAGCTTCATTATTATCTTGTAACTTACAATAAACTAATATTGGTAACTCTGTTTTACATCTATTATGTAATGAGCCAAAAACGTCATGTTACCACTCAAATTTTTATAAGTTGCTTATCATTTTCTATAATAATTTGGGCAAAAGTGCCATCCATCTTATAGACAATTTTATGATTTGGGCGGTTGTGTGAGCCATGTCGAATTCAATAGTGTAATAACGCATGATCTTTGAGATATGTGTGAACTGCATTGGCATAAATATAAGACATAGGAACATTTCCTATTCTCTTTCTATTATCTTGCTCATTTTTGGTTACTCGCATTGCACAAGACATGTGTGCGGTCAAGTGTCTAACATTCAAGTAACTCACGCTAACAATTTCCCAATCTAGAATAATCATTTAGCTATAATCTATTTTCAGAAATTATCTTTATCCTAAAAATATCTTTCGTTAGATATTCACATTCTTCATATTGTTGCATGTGTACACAATTGTTTTCTAGAACATCCATAGGAAGTAATCTCACACTTGCGTCATCACAACATCCAAAATTTTCATCTGTTACTTGTTATGCACCGTGGAACTATGGAATCATATTTTCCATCATCCCAACCCAAAAGTAGGTTGATTATGTTTTACACGAGGCCATCATTGTGCTATATGGGCCGTCTTGAGAGCCTTTACTATTTATTAGTTTCAGTTGCTTTGTTGTGTCCTAAAAGAAAGTTGTTACATGAGCAAGAAAGAAGCTTGATGGAAAATACTAACTGGGTGTAGTGAATTCTATTTGTTCTCAAACTATTTGATGGATGGTTGTAATGACTTTCATTTTGTTCCAAAACTATCTATTGGATGGCTATGACATTATATTTGCTTAATCAATTTGGACAAAATGGGCTGGCTTTGTGAAATTATCTTATATTGGCATATTGTTCGTGTTGTGCAAAAATAGCGTAGTAACTGTTGTTACCATCTGTACTAAAATTGAGGAGACAAGTGCACTCATCGTATATGCCCAGAATGAAAACAAATAAGGGACCATAAAGCATAAACTAACCACACTAACAGAAAAGGGCAGATAAGGGAACGAGTTTCAGCATCTGGACAAGTTTGGGAAGTTGTCTTTTTGGCAGGGACAAATAAGGTTTAGCGTTCTAATACAGGGACAAATAGGTAATTTGCTCAAACTTTTATTGACCCTTAGAGAAAATAATAAACTCACAAATAATATCATTCCTCGGCATCGGGATACTCTAAGAAAGACAACCTCGAGCTATATTAGTTTCTTAGAGAATTCTCCCTCTAAACTATCCATGTACATCACACCCGGATAGTTTAGAGGGAGAATTCTAGCCATTGGATCTATGACGGTGATAAGTTAAAAATAAAATCAGGTAAGATTGTGGAAGATCTCATCTCACCTACACAAATAATTAATACATGAGAATTTCTTCAAATAAATAACTGTGTAATTTCTGCATGGACTACATGTCGTTATATTGCAAAAATAACAGTACGTAACTGGTACAACGAGATTGGTCAAAAAGAATTTAGGCAAAAAAGAGAGGCTAGATCACACAGATTCTGTAAAGTGTGGTCATGGGGCAAAATGTCTTAGTATACGTTCAATGGATAAAATATCGGGTGAGACCACCCCATATTTTGCCCAGGCAAAATATGGCAGATCGGTATCGCATATTACAAGCCAAATGCAGCCTACACTCACACTAGTTTTTTACTTGGGAGTGCATGCAAAAGATGCACCATGGGTTGTGTAAACCTGTACAGCTTTTACATTATATAAGACCACAAAAATTTACTCACGCTTATCGATGGGAACATGGTTCTGGGCCGTATGAATAGAGTAGAATTATTGGATGATTATTATGCTATCGAAACTAGTGCTTCCCCAAACGAATGCTCAGAGCTTGTCACATTGCGTTGGCGCGAACAAGAGCTTGCTGTTCCGCACATCGAAGAGCACGTGCATGTTCTGCTGCATGACGTTGCTGATCATGTTGGGGAAGAACATTATCGGCGACAGTCCGACCGCCAGGCACATCGTCCCGGGGCTGGGCTCCTGGAAGTAGTTTTCCCGCGGCACCACCATCTCGGCGCCGCCTTCCAAGTGTAGCCGCAGCGGCGGCACCTCAATCTTCTCCATGGGCGTGCCGTGGGGAAGCGTGAAGCAGAGCTGGTACTCCTTGACGGTGTGGTTCGCCACGGGAAGCTTCACCGTCTCGATGACCGCCTTCTTCAGCTCCTCGAACGCCGGCTTCACGAAGTACGACAGCGTGCTCCCAGAGTCAGTGACCGTGCCGCCGCTGCCGTCTTTGTTCAGCACGAGGCTCTCCACCGGCACGTTAAGCCGCTTCATACCATACGAGATTCCTACCATTGGCACGTAGTAGTAGACGTCGTTCCATGGGTTTTTTTATCAAGGGAACGGACTGGATGAGACCCGTTGTCTTGTACTTCTGCAGGTTGGCCGTTGTGCCGAAGAGGAGGGGGGTACAAAATGACTGTAAACATGGAATTATATCTTCCTTGTGCCTTCCGAACATATGATAAAGAATGAGAACAAGTCGGTGATCAAGATTTTGAGGGATTTTTCAACCACATCAGAGGCTCTATAGCTAGCCTGTCCATGGTACTTCTTGTTGCAAGTCGGGGTATTTAAATTGTGCTGATTTCTGCTGAGCGAGCATAGCTCGGCTGGCCTGTTTAGGTTCTTGGTTAGACACAAGTTGGTTTATCAGACTTTCTTGTTGGTGAGTGACGGATCTCCCTGCATGAGATGTTAGGTTCCGAAAAAGAAAGGCCAGCATGCTACTTTTCTCCTTTCCAGTCTGTTTCTTGGTTAGACACGAGTGGGCCCGTCATTGCGTTGTGTTAGCAGTGAGACATATGCGAAGGACACTGTCATTTCCATGCAGCATTGTTAGAGCAAGATATTTATAAAATATGAAATCCAGGCAAGTAATGCGGGACCCTCACTTATTTATAGATCAAAAGGTCATCCTGTTTCCTTCAGCTGGAGTGGAGAAAGAAATGATCTGTCGGATGATGACGAGCATTCATAAATTTTATGATCATTGGTCAGTGGTTGAACGTCTGCATGGGTGACAATTACATGATAGAGGTGCAATTTTGAGTGAGAAGGAGAATACTAATTGCTTGTCATTAAAACCGATGCATTGTCTCATTATTTATGTCGATATAACAAAGGGCGATCCATCCAAGATGACATGCTCCAAGGCCTTTCCAACAGTGCAGATAGGACTCATCTTGTAGTAACACTCGCCGGTCCATGCAAGCTGGTCAGTATTGGCCCCAAGGCCCGATTAGAAGAAAGGATATTGAGTTGCTCTGCCGTGTGAGAATAACGAGATCCCGTTTGGTAAGGATAGCCCATTGTTGGCCTTCACGCTATTGACTTCATTCACCGTGCCTTTCAAACCGTGCTGGACAAATACTTGCATGACTTACAAGCTATCGACCGCTGTCATGAATTTACTTACTCCCTCCATTCTTTTTTTGATGACGTTTCAGACAACAAAAATGTACTAGAAATGAACTAGAAAGCTTGTCTGAAACGACATCAAAAAAAGAATGGAGGGAGTAGTATATATCGCTGCAGGCTTACTGCCTTCCGAAGTAATTTTGGTGGCAAGGGACGCGAGCCTTGCTTGTAGCTAGCCATGTGACAAGAGTAGAGGCCACGCCAAAGCCAGGACATATATATCGTCATAATAAAAGCAGTGATTCTATATATTTAATTTTTTAGCAAAGGATGCTATATATTTCATGGAGGACACTTTGCCAAAACGTGATGCCAGCGTCAGTGCTAATGATACTCCCATGTGTATGTCTTGTTAGTCCATGTGAATCGTTGATGTGTATTAAATAAAGTTGTGAGCCTATCTAAACAGCTTGGGTTCTTAACCGTGTTTTATGGATCCTGGGTGTGGTCAGCTACGCACACCGGCACATGGTCGCCCCAAAAGTGCAGGGGGTGGCCCTGTCACTGGTGGCGGTCTTGGTTTTCTGTGTTCACTACTCTTGCTGTTGTTCTACTTCAGTTTGGTTCAGCGCCGTGCTCGGCGGAGTAGATTAACATCTGAGGGCAAATCGAAATAACCAAAACCACACAGGGGAGCTTTTGGACATAAATGCTCCGGCGATGAGGACACCAGCGTTTTTAACTATTCAGGTGTTCACTGTGCTGTGTGAAGCTGGCCGGTGACGTCGCTGGTGGACAAGCTATTCTGCACCTTGAGCGCCGGTGGAAAGAATGACCGAGTAACATTTCCTTATCAATGGATCATTGCGAATTGCAGGACATATTTGTTTCGTGTTGAACATAATTTCACTTCCACTGGAGGTGATAATATAAATTGTTGATTTTTTAATAGGTTGCTCTGTGTTTTTAATTTGTTGATGATGTATTTCATAATACCTGGTTAGTACCAAAGAGAGGTGATAGAGCTAAAACTCAAAAAACACATGCTTGCACTAGTCAAAAGGTATATATTCATCGTACCAAACATGTGCCTTTTTTGTTCATGCATTGAGCCGGTGGATAGAATCCTATGCAGGACAAAGTTAGGCCACGAAACGAAACACACCCTTATTGTTCACATGAGCTCGTTCAGAACATATCAGGTGTTACCACGGGTTTGCATGTCACCGTGGTACCAATCATTTTACCACCATCAAATATGTATCTAAAATTCCAATAAAAATATGAATGAATAGAACATGCAACCATGTAACATCATACATTTTCAGGAAACTCCTCTATCCATGCATTTGAGTGTAATAATTAGAGAATATGTAGCATCACAAAAAGCATATTTACAAAATAAGTTCATTACATATATTTATATTGTCACAAGCATATGGAACAGGTGAATATAAACTAGAAGAGCACAATTTGTGACCCAAAGGTCACTCTATCTATATATCGGTACAATATGGATGCTGCATTTAAACCCCATTATCGCTACATTGCAACATAGGATTGGGAAACCACAGCCTACTATTTCAGCCCCACTATCTTCATATTCATAAGATTTCAGCAACATAGGTGGAGCAGTAGTATATATCTTGAGGCTCGAACCATCAGCAGTGAAGTGGTTGGAGGACACCCCATTAAGGTGACTAGTTAACCCATACATGGAATGGGTCACTACCAGGCGAACTGCCCGCCAGATGAACATGGCTATGGCTGCAAAACTGATGCTGCCACTGTGAAGACTTTTAATACATTTAGATAGGGAATGTGATAGCAACATATATTTTGTTCTTAAAAATAAATCAACAAAATAAAATTGACAATTACAGACCATTTGAATATGCCTCGTTGTATTGTAACCATCAAACCCTGTGGACTCAGAACTGCCTTTCGTCCTTTTTTCCCCTTACAAGGAGCATTTTGTTTGGATACCAAATTCCCAAAGGTCGATTTTGGGACGTTGGTATTGCCCAACACTGGTCACTTTGGACCGTACGTATATGAAGCAAACACGTAGCCTAGAGTTAATTTGTGAACTAATGCATGTGACTGAGCAGGAGCCTATTAGGTACAGAAAATGTGAGAACATTGAAACATGTCTCTGTGGAATAAAGAAGAGCTAAACTAAGGATTTTGGTTCTCTAAATTCACACAGGCTCGTCATCACTGATCAGTAGGTGGCCTTGATACCGCTGGCGCCAGCCCATTTCTCCAAAGTTGAAGTCATGCAGGATCACGTGACTCATGCATGTCCGTCATGTTGTACACAGCACTACGTTGCTGCATAGGGCACAGCCGCCAAACGAAGAATGCCACGCGGCTGCCCAGGTGCTCACCACCGCCAACTGCAACGAGAAGAGATCTGCCAGGAACACAGTAAGCAGTGGTGTCTGCCCCTCTATTCGCGCGAGTGGTCGCTGCGTCATGATCCATGGAACGAGATGAGGAATTGCCAGCCCTGGCGATGTTGGGACCATAGCGTTTACAAGACGATTCTAGTAATTTTCACAGACTTAGGTATTTTTTTGGTGTTACACCCAAGATAGAAAATCCTGCATATAACACACACTGAATTTGGTGCATCGAGTGCATGTCATCACCGAGTTCGGTGAGAACACTTAACGTAAAAATTGTACCTCATTTGCGAGTAAAGTTTCATTGCTCAGAGCTACTCATGATGTTGTTTAAACTGCAAATACATACAGCTTGAACGTCTGTCTAACATTATGCTACACAAGAACCATCGCTCTTCACTGCAAAATATGTTGTTCTGTGTATCATGATGACGCGGTGTACGACTGAAAAACGTCGGGAAGTTTGTGATCACGACGAACTCCATGATAAGTGTGGAACCTCACCATGTTGGGGTTAATGCCCGAGAGATAGGCTACAGTGACAAGGCTCTAAGTCCAATATATGCTGGGAGAACTCAAGATGCAGGTTCGGCTAGGCCATTTTGCTGAGCCATCTACATTGGTGAGCCCGCACACTAAAGATTGACAAGATTCTCAAAGTCATGCCTGTTATTAAAATTCCTGAAAGATACAGGTGGGCGACTATGTTGAGAAAGAATTACTCATCCCATCGATGCAAAATAATTGCATAGACTAACAGAACAATATTATCGTTGCTCACAAACACAGTCCATAGTTTCAGTAGGACACAGATTTGTGCATGGATTTCGGAACAATGATGTATTTATTGGCAATTTTATTGGCGTTGAATGTGACAAGGACCAGTGGCAATAAATACATCAATTTTGTAACATAATAATTTTAAGGGGAAGCGGTGATGGTTGATGCGAAAATACATGGCAGGAGCAATGGATTTGGATACGTCCCTTCTTATCCGTAGACCAATGGAAAACATGGTGTCGAATAATTGTCTGATGACGTTTGTGTGGAATGATGAACCAATGGAAAATATGCCAGCTAGTAATGGCTGGATCATCATCTAATCAGTAAACAGCAAGCCTTTCAATCCGGATAGTACATGGTTCAAATCAAGTACAGAAACAACTACAAAAGTTTGACAAGATCAATTATGAGCTCAAAATCCCTATCGGTTGGGTTCCACCCAACCCAAGGAAGGAGATTTATTAAAAGTTTGACAATATCAATTCTGAGCTCAAAACCCCTATCCCTATCGGTTGTGTTCCACCCAATCCAAGGGAGGAGATTTATTCCCTCCAGCGATGGCCACAGTCAGGGCTGCAGCACACGAAGAACAGGGTCATCCCCTCCTCACCTCTTGCGGCAGCCTGCAAATTATAAATAAACACGGCAGTGGTTTCAGTATTCAATCATGTTATTATCTTATGAAAAGGCTACGTTCTAATTCAACATGACCAACTAGTGGATTCATGTGCAAGTTGGGAGCTCATGTACTACCACACAGTGGCGGATCTAGGATTTTAACTCAGGGTATGCCGAGCTTATAGAATCTTGGTTCAGCTCTGCTTGATAAAAAGAAATGGAGAAAAAATCATTAAAAATGACTCTACTTGAATCACTTGGATGCAGGAAGAGCATGGCTAAGTGACTTATTTTTTCACGACTATAGTATTTTTAACACAAAAGGCTATGGTACATATTTGTTACCGAGTGACAAGTGCAGTTACATTTCAATTTAATATACGCAGCATTTAGTAGCAAATGTAGTGTTAAGGGGGGAAAAGTGAGGGTTCATTAATAATGATAAACTAATGAGAAATTAAACTAAGCATGGTGATGGGCGAGGGAGAGATTGAGCATTGATGTCAATCAAGTGTAACTGTGCAAGAGAAACTAGTCTGCAGGTAGCAAACAATTGGAAAATCTATGAACTTGGTAGTGAGCAAATACGACCAAGCTTTCTCTACATGCTGCTAGCCTATATTACATCCGCAGCGCTGTGAGAAGGAAGTGCACGACCTCACCTCACCGTCCAGCAGCCACCGAGATTTCCAGCGGAGATGTCGGGCACTCCAAACGGCGCGACGCACTTGATCGGGTGTCGGCGAGATGTCGCGTCAAATATACTACCGTATGTCAAGGCTGGGCAGGGCCAAATTTACAGGGTATGCCGTGGCCCACCCGGCATACCCTGTAGATACGCCCCTGGTACCACAGGACAAAAGGCAAAGAATCCAACAGAAACAAATTCCACATGGTGCAGATAGTTCATGTCAAGATACCCATAGACATTTATTTATCAATCAAATATGACTAGTAAATCAGATAGCACGAGAAGCATGGAAAATTTTTTAACCTGGAAAAAAAACAGCCTTGCCATGGCCACATTGTCCACAGCGGACAGTCTTGGTTCTGGGAAATGTTGGGTCGTAAGCTACATCCTGCAGAACCTGCGTCCGCTCCCCAGCAGAGTGGTGCACCTCATTCTGGTACACACAGTTGTTGTCAGCGATCTCCTAAGTCAGGCAAGAATCTCTTAAGAGTCAATGGATGATCATCAATCAACTGGTATCTCCTTGAATCAAGGTTATTTTAATAGAAAAAATGCAATGGCAAAACTTTTTATGAAAGAAATGTAGAACCAGAATGGATGGTTTTGTGCCTATCTATCTTTTTAAGGCATTATGGCGAGGTGGGGTGACTGACCCCCTTCCAGACGCCTAGGCGACGATTAGGCGTGCATAAGGCATGGTATGTGTACCCTGGAGGAAAGAAAAAGGAAAAGAAAAAAAGAAAATGACAGAAAGCTGGAAAGATCGGGCCCAGCCCATACCACGCCCTATGCAGTCACATGCACGAAGGTCAGCCACACGATATTCGTTTTCGACGGCTCTGCCTCTCCCCACCAACATTCATTTTTGAGGATCATTATATCTCTGTTGGCTTACTTTAATTTTACACAGGTTGCAATAATGAATTATTCAGAGAGCATCCGCAGCCATAAATAATTGAGACAACACCAACAGCCTACACAAAACATAGCCGCCAGTGGCTACCTTTTGTCTGAGGTTACAACCAACTACATATGAAAAACGAATAGAAATTGATTCCAGCATGATCCTCAGCCTGATCTATAACCTATCATTTTTTGATGAAATATTGAAAAGAAGACAAACTATCGATTTGGTCCCATCACAGGTGCCTTGCATTATTGCAAGTCGTCGCAAACCCTAGACCAGGCAGCCCACGGTGCTGTGCTGCGCAAGGGGAAGAGGGAGGGGGGAGGGATTGACCTGGTGCCCGCAGTTGCGGCATGCGAAGAGGAGGACGCGCCTGGCCCTATCCCCCTTGGGGTACAGGACGTTGTTGCTGAAACAACACAAGAAATCAGATTCAATTCCATTCGACTCCAATGGAGGCAACGCCAACAGAGGGATGTGAGATACAGTTATGCGGAAGGAACGAACGTACCACTCGCGGCAGAACTTCATGGTGCTCATGGCGGCGGCGGCGGCTTCCCTGGCGAAATGCAGCTCCTTCCCTCTTCTCGAGTGTGAGAGAAACAAACAAAAGAAGTTAGGGTTTCCCCTCTTCTCTTCTGCACTCCGTCAGTGTCAACTCTCCGAGGCAGCAACAAAACATGGGCGGATCCATTGGGCTGGGCCTAGCAGACAAGAGGCCTGGTCCGTCTGCGCTACCCAGTCTGGCCCGTCAGATGAGTTGCATTGCGTATCGAATCGATCCAATCCAGTCCTGTCAGCCGTCCTACTCTATCGATCATCGTAGCAAGCAGTATCATTCTGTACGTACTAAAGTTGAAAGGCAAACATGCTAGACGTATTTCTCTGAAAAAACAACAATAGTACTAGGTTTCATGAAAAACCGAGTTAGATGTACCTAATGATCCCTTCTGAATCCCTACTACTGACATGATCCTTGAAAACACATATAGCTCCCAAATTGGGCTGAGCCTGGTGAAGGTTCACTGGAAGAGACATGCTGCATACATAGCTAATCAATAAACAGACTTGGGTTCACGGTTGCAGAACCTTCTTCAGCAAGCTGGATACATAGTTAATCAAGCAGGGCACAAGTTATAAACTATTAAATCGAGGCAATCAGTGTGTGGATCAAAGTCCCGCAGCAGAGAGCTGTCATACCCCAATTTCTGGAGCATGTTGGGCATCATGTATCAGTCCCTGGATCAGTAGCTGATACGCACAAGAACACAGATATGGTAATCGAAAGCATACTTTGTATAGGTAAATATTAGAATACCTGAGATATCACCTTTAATGACGGTTCGACAAGGATACTGAACTATCCAAGTCCGTCCGACCGACTAATGGTGATGCAGACAATCAGCGGAAACACGGCCCAAGCCTACAGGCAGACTTGAGTGGAGAACGAAAACCAATCGCCGTCGTCTCTTACGAAAGCTTCTCTCACTAAAAACGTTAAGAGCAAACCGTGAGTACATAATGTACTCAACAAACCCTAACATAAGGGGTAAATACATGCAGGGGTGTAAACAAGGATGAGGCTGATGGTTCAATGTATCGGCGGAAAGCCAATTTTATGCAAGGGTTGGTTTTGAAAACAAAACCAGTTCGCAAACTAAGTCAGGTATTGTTGATTAAGTATAGTGGGGTTGTTTGGCCCTGGGGGAGATGCGTCCATTCCCGCCAGTTCCCAAATTTTATGCTGGCAGGAAACCAGCGCACGGCTCCAAACCGGTGTATTCCGAAAACACGCCAAGGAGTACTCACGCCAAGAGTCTAATCAAGTGTGACCATGGCTTTCGCACTGTCCAATACCGTGGAACACGGCTATCCGGATAGATTCTTACACTCTGCAGAGGTTGTACACTTTCCCCACAAGGGTACCCAGTCCTCCCCAGTGCACTGGTTCGGAAACTGGATACTAATGGTCCCGTACCTGCCCAGTGTCACCTCGGTACCACCCCGGAAAATCAGCGACCAGGGGCTTCACATCAATATAAATATCATGGCCATCAACTTTCACTTGCCAGACCCGACGCCAACCTCGTCAAGATCCTCTCCTGGCTTCCGGTTGTAACTCCCTGCCTCCTGGTGGTACCGGGCGATCACTGGTAGGGTGTGGTTCCAAACCCTATCCATAATAGGGCCTCGTGGTTGCACTACTGCTAGGCCAGGCGGCACAAGAACCGGTCCTTATACGACCGATGCAAGCATCTTCAATAGCTACCCTCCTGCGAGGAGTAGCGTCCCAGAGATAGCCTCCCCACTGAGGACTACCTCGCTTGCACCCGTCTAAAACATACCCCCACTATGGGTTGCACTTACTAATCCCACCCATTTTCACTTTACGCACACAACACCAATCACGCACACATTTTCACAAAAGCATGTGTGTCAAGTTATTAAGTACACGGTGAATGAATCCTAAGCGGCATATTGATCCATCTCATCATTAAAGATTAATGATGGCGGATTCCTAGGTTTATCAAGGGATTTAGGATAAGCAACATCAAGGAATGACAATCAACAAGTACTTAGGTCATTCTAAGCATTTAAATCATCTTTAAATACCATGCATGTTTTATTTGAACTCAAGCTCTATGTGGGATTGTTTGCAAACATAGGATCAACATGATCAATGGGAGTTAGGGCTTGCCTGCAAATCGCTTTCCTAATCTTTAAACTCTGACTCGAGGCTTGATTCTCTGAGTTGCTCTTCGTACTTGGAGCTTGTATCTCTGGGTTGGTCTTCGCGCTTCAAGTCCTCAGCAGCTCTTCGAATTCTTCCGGCTCTTCCTCGACTCTCGCGTAAACTAGCGCATAAAACAGTACGTATAAACTACCGCAAAAGAAATAAAAGAACAAAAGAAATAAAGAACCAAGAAAAGCCAAATAAGATCTAAAGAAACTTCGCGAAGAACGAGAGACTTAACCCTGCATGATGCAGCATACTAATGCAGAGCAGGTTACATGTCATAGGTGATATACCTGGCCTTGTAAGGGCCATATTCACCTAGACAAGTTATTAGTTATCTATTTTCTCTAATATGAGAACATGGGTGTGGGGTTTTGCGTATGATCCTTGTTGGGTGAACACCTTGGGGTGAAGGTGATGAGATGCATATGCTTCATTGATGGTGATTGCGTGCATATCTAATATGCAAGCTTCTATATTATTTCTATAAAAAGAACATGCATGAATGCAGGCGAAGTTGTATGCAGCGGGTGTACGTGATTATGCGTGATATGAATGCATGGCTGCAAATAAAATGCCAAATTCAAATAAAAGCAGCTGGCAACTAAAATACCAGATGACTCCAATAAGATCCAATAAAAGATCAATTAAAAGAGTAGAGCAATAAATCAAAAGGGGTTGGGCGAGGATACTAGGTTAGGTTTGATCGAGTGATGATTGATATAGGTTAAGGTCAGGTCGAATTTTCGATGAAAGGCGGTTACTTGATTTGAAGTGAGATGACACTAAGGTTTGCTAGGTTTATAGACAGTGAGCATAAGAATGAATGCAGACTACAAGGATGAAGTAGGGTTTGTGATAAGGAAGATATTAGGCAGATTAGTACCATAAGATGGGTTAGGTTTGATTGAGCGAGGGGTGATTGGCTTGGGTTAGGTTCGAGATTGGGTTTGTGATAAGACAAGGGTACTAGGTTGGAAATGGAATGGTACGAATGATCGCTAGGTTTAACGCTAGCGAGCAAAAGAATGAATAGGTTATGCAGAGGTGAAGTGAGGGTGCGGGAGATATTAGGTGGAATAGCATCACAGGATGGGTTGGGTTTACATGCGCAGATATTTGCGACATGAGTGATCATCGCATGATCTGCTGAGAAAAGATATAAAGAGTGAGAGATATTTCAGGAGGTAAAGATTTCTAAACCTAGTGTGGGGCTCCATGGATAGCACCATGAGGTACTTCGCGATTCCACGAACCCGTGGGCGCAAAAATCACCCAAAACGGAGTTCGGATTAAGAAGATATGGACGTTTGAAGATTGGAGGGCTGATTTGTAATTATAAAAGGGTTTTTGAGGGCTTAACTGTAATTACAGAATGAGTCTAGGGACCTATCTGTAATTATGGAAAAGTTTGGGTGTCTGAGTGTAAAAAGATAGGGGCTGGAGTGTAATTACAGAAAAGTATAGGGTCTTTTCTGTAAAAAGTCAGGACCTAAACATCATTATTTTAAAACTCAGGGGTCTTTCTGCAAATGTACAGGGTTCTGGGAATTTCTGGAATTTCCGGATTTATCTTTCAATTGGAAAGAGGATTTAATGCGTCAGCTGACGTCATTAAGGGAAAAGGTTTATTTTTGAATTGAAAACTCCGTGGACTTGGTCCATGGGGCCCGTGGACCGGGGGTGGGCGGTGGTCCACCGGTCCATGATGGACCAGCGGAAGGCGCGCGGCGGCGGGTGGCCGGAATGCTCGCCGCCGGCGCGTTTGGTGGGCTAGGGGCGTCAGGAGCTCGTCGCGGAGGTGAAGCGCGCGACGGGGAAGCCGGGAGGTCAGCGCATCGACGTGGGGGAGGGCTAGGGCGACGCATCGGGCTCGCCGGAGTTGGACTCCGCGGCGGCGCGCAAGGGGAGAGGGGAAAACAGTGGCGTTTTCACGCGCGCGCGTGGCTTGGAGTGTGCGCGAGCGCGCGGTGGGTGCGGTGCGCACCACGGTGCGGCTGGACGCGGTGGGGAGCTTGTCGGCGCCGGAGAAGATGGGGGCGTGGCGGCGGCGCTAGGCGCGGGACGTACACGTGCGGAAGGAGAGGGGAAAAAGGGGTCGGGGAGGAGGAGGGAGCGGCGGCGAAGCTCACCGTGCAGCCGGTTTGAAGCGGAGGGCTCGGGAGCGTCGCGCAAGCGGGCTCGCCGGAACCCTAGAAGGGGAGAGGTGGCTCAGGTGCGGCGCGGAAGGGAGAAGGAGAGAGGGGAGCTCGCGGCGTGTCGGGGAGGAGCTCGGGAAGAGGAGGAGGAAGGGGGAAGAGAGGGGAGCGCGCCTCGAAGGCGGTCGGAGAGGGCATGGGAGGTCTCGTCGGCGAGGGAGGAGAGAAGGGGGAGGACTCGCTGGCGGGCGCGTGAGAGAGGGAGAAGGAAGGGGCTTGAGCGCGTTTTGTAGGCGGCGAAGGTCGGTTCGCTACAGAGAGGCGGTGGCCGACACGGCACGGGAGCGGCGGCGGCGGGTCGAGGTCGGCGGCCGGGCCCCGGGCGCGGCGGTAGGGGCCGGGCGCGGCGGCGCGCCGCGTGGGGACGAAGGTCCCGACAGGGCGGCCCCACCTGTCGGTGGCTCAGAGAGGAGACGGGAGCGGGCTGGCTGGGCCGAGGCGCTGGGCCGGGGAAGGAAACGGCCCACGCGCGGGAGAGAAGTGGCAGGCTGGGCCAGAAGGGAATTTCGGCCCAGGGAGAAGTTAGAATAGGAAAAGCTTTAATCTTTTCTGGAATTTGAATTTGAAAAGATTTCAAATTCAAACAAAGACAGGGTTTGATCAAACACTCAAAACAAATCCAATAAAACACGAATATGCATATGATGAAGATTGTGCAGGTTTTAAAATTCAAACTTTTTGAAAATTCAAGTGTATTAGCTCAAACTCGGACAAATTTATTTAATTTGTTGTAAATTCGAAAAGTTCAAGTTTTAGTGAACTTTTAAATGAAGACAAGCACTTGAGCACATATTTTATTTTCCAAAAATCCCAAATTCAAACTAGGTTCAATTATTTAGTGAAATCTTATTTTTGAAAAATCATGTCAAGATAAGGATTAGAAAAAGGTTCAAATTTAGAGTGATTTTTATCCCTTTTGAGTTTATTTATTTATTTGTTTTTCTCCTTTTCCTTTTTCTTTTGGCTCTGAAAAGTAGGGTATTACAAGAGCGTTGCCATGCAGTATCAATATTAAATATATGCAGTAAACATGAACTATTTTCTTGTTAGGAAGTTTTATACTTACTGGGAAAAACTCTTCGAGACTCGGAGTTAAATATACACATAATCACATGGAGCAATATGAAAAAATGAATCATTTATTGCTTGTTTTGGGAAAAAGAATACATATCACAATAGTCCATTATTCGGAGAATCAGCTCAGAATACAACGGTTTTCTTCAGCTCACATGGAAGGACATGGAGCTCACAGTATGATTTTATGGCTTCTGCTAAGGTTCTCAGACTTCGCAATAAAGCGCTGTAATGTCTCGGTGAGAGACTTGTTCAACCTTCATTACAAGAAAAGGATAGCGTAAAATTTCCAGCCACCTATTGGAACTTGGCAAGATTTAATGTGCACCTGTTAATACAATTTTAGGTGTGTGAAAACTTTAACTACCTGGGAAATGAAGAGACAATTATGATGTGAAAGTGGTCAAGCATATGAAAAAAGGGGTTAATTTTGAAAGATCCCTGGGTTGGTTTAAAAAAATTAAGGGATCTGAAAAAATGTTTGCCAATATAGCAAAAGGAACCAACTGTAGAATAACTCCACATCAACATAGACAAAGGAGTGTGTATCATACACTTTACCACCAATATCAGCTGTTGTGATCCTTCGATTTGATAGTTACTAGGTTACCTATCATGAATAGTATGAATTAATGCCATCTGCTCAATAATCCTTCCGGCATCAAGTACGAAATGGCTGGTTGCTCCAATCAACTTCACCCTGCAGTTTGAAGGCCTGAAAGATGTTACATATTAGCAACGGTTTTTCCCCCCGCAGATAGAGATCATAAACTGATACTATTATATGTTAATTAGGTTCACAAATGAAACTATTATATGTTAATTTTCAATGAGGGGTGCCCGCCCATGATAAAGCTTTCAGATAGTATCTGCGAGGAAAAATGATACAAACTTTCAGACAGTATTTTCGTCAATGTACCTTGCGAGTAGCGCTGCAGGCGGGGCGGGATGCGGGCGCCCGCGCCGCGCGCCGCATCAGCCGCAACAGCCGAAGCAGGCTGATGCGGCGGCCCGCAAGCCGCCGCTTGCTGTTGGCGGGCTGCCGCAAGCCGCCACAAACTAGCCGCGCATGTCTGCCGCTTGCATGTCACCGTCTGCCGCTTGAATGAACTGCGAGATTCCCAGAACAATAGTTCCCCATTGCCCGCTCCGGGTTGCGTTGGTTGATGCCGGCGAACTCCACACCAGGACGGCGAATGGTGATGTCGAATGGTGATGGTGAACGGCACGGCGGCGAATGGTGACGGCGAACTGCGCGGCGAGGCATCCCGGCAGCGGTGCGGGCGAGCAGGGCAGAGTTGCGACGCCCGCGGGTCCCGCGAGCCGCTCCGCATCGACCCGCCCTGGTCAAGCGGGCTGGTAAACGGGTCGTGTGCGGGCTTGCGGCGCGGGCCGGCCAAGCGGCGT
The DNA here is from genome assembly GCA_007726485.1 of Eragrostis curvula. Classification (NCBI taxonomy): domain Eukaryota; kingdom Viridiplantae; phylum Streptophyta; class Magnoliopsida; order Poales; family Poaceae; genus Eragrostis; species Eragrostis curvula. The sequence continues at coordinate 17,626 of RWGY01000953.1, forward strand.
TGCAGCGCAGCCCGCCCCGCTTGCAGTGCTACTTGCAAGAGATGAGAGCCATGCATATTTTCCTGCATGTACCGTGCGAGAACCACAAAACAGTACCCTGAATCAACTCTGATAAGATCTCTTGCTGTCGTTTATTCCCTGGAGTCGTGGGTGAGTAGTGATAGGGAATTCCATGCCTATTGAGAAAACGTCTGACATGATCATAAACTACTAAGGTTCATTTTCTTTCCCAAATACATATTCAATGTCATTCAATACTACTAAGGAAACGAACCTTAGTAGTTTATTGAATGGCATTGAGTATGTACTCCCTCCGTCCCAAAAAAGATGTCGCTGTTGATTTTTAGACATCACGTTTGACCGCTCGTCTTATTCAAAAAATTTATTTAAATATAAAAACAAATATGTCATAATTAAAATAAATTCAATGATAAAACAAGTTGTAAAAAAAAAATAACATTTGTGCAAAAATTTTTAATAAGACGAGCATTCAAACATGATGTCTAAAAGTCAACAGCGACATCTATTTTGGGACCGAGGGAGTATTTGGAAAAGAAAATGTAGATTGTTCCTTGAGCACCTTATGATGCATTAATGTCGATGGTACAAGAGGTCGGACAAACAGTGGTCCTAGAAAGAGGGGGAATTAATCGATGAGCTTCACATGTATAGAAATGAAAGGATGAGAATGGATGGAGGAAGCTGACCTGCTTTGAGGCGCGGAAATCTCGTATTTGGGACCAAGATCAGGCACTTTCCCAACAACGGCACGGTTGTGACCATCCATCGACGCCAGCCGCAATAACTACGATCGGATCGCCTCGCCGAGCTGCTCGGCAACGAGGTACGAGGACGAACCCAACTACGCGAGCGAGATTTCTGTATCAGGAGCAGCTTTGTTAATCGTTAGATGTCTCGGCAGCCGGCAGCATGCCTTCCTCAGCAAGAAGGCACGAAGATGGTATTCGCCAAGTTATAATGGTGATACGGACAACAAGGAAATTCAAAGGAGACCATGGAGGCCACCGGAATGAACGACTAATCTTCACAACATGCACCAGCATGAGGCCTTGTGCCTATGATCGTACAGTTACATGAGTGAAGCCACCTTTTAGATAAAGGGAAATCTATTTCATCAAGCAAATGAAAACATCCGGTCTCTTCACTTTTTGATGAATTTAACCGTTCATTATTACAAAACCTCGCTATGTCTAGACTCCGTCTACTCCATAGGGCAAATATGAGACAACCAAAACAAAGTTGAAAGAATAGCAAAAAGTTCATCTTAGCACAGCCTATTGCTGAACTTCCACCCATGCTTGGCGTAAATATCCATTATCACCCTCTCCAAAAGTCGACATGCCTCTAGCATAGAGGTTCTTCCCTCCTTTTGGAAACGAGACCATGTCCTTAATCAGTACGTTCCCCTGTAGATCACCTGCATAGGAGTTAGTATTGGCCTTTTATCTAAAACAATATCATTTCGACTTAACCAAATAGCCCAGCAAAGAGAACTAATTCCTACTAGCGTTTGGTATCTTTCTCTAGGCCGAAACACCTCTAACCAATCACCACCAAACATATCAGCAATACTAGTAGGCGGTTTTAGGCCAAAAGAAAGTTCAATCAATCTTCAGATCAATCTAGCAAAACTGCAATCAAAGAAAAGGTGTTGTATAGTCTCTAAATTGCTATAAAAACAACACTTGTGGTTTCCAACCCAGTTTCTTTTAGCTATATTATCTTTGGTTAGTATAACTCCTTTGTGCAGGAACCAAATAAAAACTTTAATTTTTAAGGGTACCTTGATTTTCCATAAGCATCTATTGTTTGCAATAAAACTTGTGTCTAAAAGAACCCCATAAATTGACTGAACTGTAAACCTACCACCTTGATTCAAAGACCATTTGAAAGTGTCAGGTTCTTCAGTTAAATGTACATGTAGTAATTTATTCACAAGATTATGCCAAGCAACTAGTTTGTCGCCCACAAGAGCCCTCCTAAAGGAAATGTTCAAAGGAATTGAGCTCATAACAATAGATATTGTGTCCTATTTTCTCCTTACAATGTTATAAAGAACAGGAAACTCTTCTCTTAAAGTACTTTCACCTAGCCATTTATCCTCCCAAAATCTAGTCTGATTGCCATTTTTTACAATAAAATAACCATATTGTAGGAAGTCATTTTTGACCTTCATTAGCACTGACCAGAATTGAGAATCACCAGGTTTATATTGTACTTGAGTAAGATATTTACCATTTAGATACTTATTTTTTATCATTTGTTGCCATAGACCGTCTTCATTTAACAACTTATACAACCATTTATTAAGTAGGCACTTATTTTGGATTTCAAGATCTAGTATTCCGAGACCTCCTTGATCCTTTGGCCTACAAATAATGTCCCATCTTGCTAATCTGTACTTCTTCTTGTGTTCATCACTTTACCAAAAGAATCTAAATCAATAATAATCCAGTTTCTTCAGTACTCCTTTTGGGATTTCAAAGAAAGAACACATGAAGAGTGCTAGACTACTTAAGACAGAGTTTATAAGCACCAAACGACCTCCATATGACAAGTGTTTCCCTTTCCAACTACTTAATGTTTTTTCAAATTTGTCTTCTATGACTTTCCAATCTTTATTACTAAGTGTTTTGTGATGCATTGGTATACCCAAATACCTAAACAGATAATCTCCTGTGTCACATCCGAATAAATGAACATATTCTTGTTCATAATCCTTTGCCTCCCCATAACAGAATAGCTCACTCTTGTGGAATTAATCTTTAAGCAAGACAGTTACTCAAAAGCACATAAGAGTAACTTCATGTTTTTGGCTTGTTCAAGATTATGTTCCATAAAAAGTATAGTATCGTCTGCATATGGTAGAATTGATAGACCATCCTCGATCAGATGAGGTACCAGACCATTTATCTGTCCCTCGCTTTTAGCTCTCGCTATCATGACGGCTAACATATCTACATCCAGATTAAATAAAACAGGAGATAACGGATCACCCTGCCTCAACCCTTTCTTTGTTTGGAAATATTTTCCTATGTCATCATTTACCTTTACTCCCACACTTCCTCTCGATACAAATTTCTCTATCCATGAGCACCACTTATCAGAAAAGCCTTTCATTCTCAAAGTTTGTTGTAAAAATGACCATTTAACTTTGTCATAGGGCTTCTCAAAGTTGAGCTTTAGGATAACCCCATTCATCTTTTTCCTATGTAATTCGTGTATTGTTTCATGTAAAATAACCACTCCTTCCATTATATTTCTTCCAGGCATAACTGCTGTTTGAGACGATTTAATTAAATTGTCTGCAACTTTCGTTATCATATTGACTGCCACTTTTGTGAAGATTTTGAAACTCACATTAAGTAGACATATAGGCCAAAATTGCTTTATTTGTGTCGCCTCCTTCTGTTTTGGTAACAACGTTATTATGCCAAAATTCAAGCTATGAAGAGGTAATGTTCCATTATGGAATTCATTAAATAAAGCCATCAGATCCACTTTTATCACCACCCAAAATGCTTGATAAAATTCAGCTGGGAAGCCGTCTGGACCTGGAGCTTTATTATGCTTCATTTGGAAAATTGCCTTTTTAACTTCATTTTCTGAGAACACCTCAATAAGCTTCTCATTTTACTCGTTTGATACTTGTGGTATATCATCACGATGCTGTTCGATCAAGCTGAAATCATTCGTATTTGAAGGACCAAACAATCCTTGATAATACATAGTTATGTATGATTTCAATTGATCGTCGCCTCTTATGATACGACCCCCATCTTTGAGTTGGAAAATTTGTCCTCTCCTATATTTTCCATTTGCTACCAACTGAAAATACTTAGTATTGCTATCTCGTTTCAAAAATTGTTCTATTTTGGATCGTTGGTACCATTTTGTTTCCTCTTCCCTTAATAATTGAACCAACCGTTCCTTTAAACATTGTTTTAATCAACCTCATGAGGTTGCAACAATGTGGACTCAGCTTTTATTTTATTTTGCCATATTTGCAACAGAGTGTTTCCCCTATTCTCGTTCTGCCATATCTCCTTTACTAGATCATAGAAACCATCCCTCATAAACCAGCCAAGTTCAAATTTGAACATATGTTTTGATTTGTGAGTTGGGTTTCTTGTATCTAAGAGCAAAGGCGTATAATCTGAGATTTCTCTATTTCAGGCTTCTACCGTTGCTTTAGGATATTTCAAATCCCAGTCCGTACTTATTAGAACTCTGTCTAATTTTTTGAAGGTCGGTACTGGTAGGCTATTAGCCCAAGTAAACTGCCTTCCAACCAGATCAAGTTCTCCTAAGTCTAGACCATTGATAACTACATTAAATAAAAAAGGACATCTATCATTATATCTATCATTTTTTTTTCCTTTGAGTTTCTTATAATATTTAAATCTCCACCAACAAGAATAGGTAAAGTTTCAATCCTACAAGTGTGCACTAGTTCAGTAAGGAAGATTTCTTTGTACTCTTCTTGTGCGTCACCATATATAGCAATAAGCACCCACTCAAAACCATCATTTTTATTTTTAAGCTTCAACCTTACATAAAAGTCACCATGTGAAATTTGTGCTACATCAAAAGAATCTAGATTAATTCCTACTAAAATTCCCCCTCGCCTTCCTCTTGATGATGTCCAACTCCATAAAAAAACATTTCCACCACAAAAATGTTTTATTTCAACGTCTGTAAAATCATCCCTTCCAGTTTCAAGAAGAGCTATGAAATCCAGTTGCTTTTCTAGAGATGTGTCAGCTAGAAAAAGGGATTTAGTCAAGTCTCGAAGACATCTGCTATTCCAGAAGACACCTCTCATTTAGAACATTGAAGTTTTTTTATTTGTTTCGAGGACACCTTTCCTTTACTCATTTTCCGAGGATTAGATTTATTTTTTCCGGGAACAGCTTTAAAGTCACTCAACTAGAGACTACTGTCATCTCCCATATTTTCCTCTGTTAGGTCCCCACATAGGTTCCCAAGAGTAAGATAATCTAGTCCGTCATCACTTTCCTCATCACTATTTACCACATCATCATCCAAATTTATTTCCAACTTATTTTTCGGCACCACAGTCATTCTATCAATTTCCAAGTTCTTTATACATGTAACACTTTTCAAAATATTTGCGCCTAACGAAACACCTAATGACTGAATATTATTAACTATGCATGAATTAGAAAGAGAAAGAATTGAGTTATTTGTACCTTCACCGAAGTCCAGATTTTTCTTTGCCTTAATTCTCTCAGCTCTTGTCGGTGTTAAGAAACCGGCCGACAAGTAAATTTGTAACTACGGCGTCTAACAATCTTCTGTGATGGCGAGGGTTTTGCGAGAGAGGCAAGGTTTATACTGGTTCAGGCAATCGATGCCCTACGTCCAGTTCGTGGGTGGTTCGTGTTTCGACTTGCAGAGGGGAGCTACAAGTGTTGACGAGGGAGGAGAAAGATTCCAAGCCTCTTCGTGTGTATCTCTATGTCTGTGTGCGTTGTATCTCTCCGGAATCCCTCCTCCTCATGCACCCAGCTCTCCTTTTATAATCAAGGAGTGAGCCGGTTTACAAATGGGAACGGGGCTTTCGAGTTGTGGGCAGCGCAGCTACGCGCCGCACTAGCCTGATCCCTATCCGCCACTGTGGCTCTAGTCAGGCGGCGTCCTGTCAGCCCGGTCGCCGGGCAGGTGGTCGAGATGTCAACCCAGACTGTCGCGACCGTCTTGTCGCCGGTCCGGTCTTCGTTCCTGTTCAGGGTGATGATGATGCCGTAGCCATCCCGCTGCTGTACTCGAGGTGTCAGGCGGCGCCGCGAGATGGGACGGATGTCACTGTGCAGGTCAGATCGCGTGCCTGCAAGTATATGAGTTGCTGGGTAGAGTTAAGGCTCCCCAGCTACTCGTCGTAAATGCCTGTCCTCCTTGCCAGAGGAAAATCTTCTCGACGAAGTTTCCCAACTCGGGGTCGGGCGAAGCGTGGCTTGTGGGCCCGCCCGACTGGGAGTCGGGCGAGGCGGAGTTCGGGGCCCGCCCGACCGGGGGTCGGGCGAGGCGGAGTCTGTGGACCCCACCCGACTCGGGGTCGGGCGGGGCGGAAGTCGTGGGCCCGCCCGACTGGGGGTCGGGCGAGGCGGAGTCTGTGGACCCCACCCGACTCGGGGTCGGGCGGGGCGGAAGTCGTGGGCCCCGGCCGACTCGGGGTCGGACGAGGCGGAACTTGTATGTGCCCTCCGGGTCGGCCGTGGGCCCCTCGAGCGCTCTGTTGTCGTGTGCCTGTTCCTGTGGGCCCTACACAATTAAGCTGAGACGGTTAGCAGAATTGAGTATCCTAGATCAGGATACCCTGATTTGGGTATCCGTCAGCTCTCTCCTGTGTATTCTCATCAGCGCTCTGTTCCCTGCGCCTGCTTCTCTTCTCCGGAGTTTTTTCTTGGCGCAGTGCCATCATGGGCAGCTTGCCATGCTCGATCTGGACAGCCACCGGGCCATAACTCCCTTCCGCCACAGCCACTTGTTGAGGCTCGGCTTGCAGCCTACATGCTAGTCGGAGCGACGCCGGCTTTTGCATTGTTTCAGCTCTGTCGTACCCCATTTCTGGAGCACTAGTGCTTACCGTATCAGTCCCTGGATCAGACGCTGATACGGACACTTACACAGAATATGATCACAGAGTCCTCACTTACATAAATATTACCAAGTTTCATACAAGCCTTCATACATAAAAGGTCTTACAACAATGGCCAGAGGCCTCATTATTACAACAGACATCAAGCTAACAAGCTGCTATAGCCGAACCACTTAAACACTACTACAGCGGAAGACGGAAGCGAAGCCACTACTACAGGCATCTTGAGTGCGGACGGAGCCCTACTCTTCATCTCCATCATCTTGATACTCGTACTCAGGCTCTTCATCTGGATGATTTAAGCAAGAGTGAGTACATAAGGTACTCAACAAGTCCTAACACAAGGGGTATTTATATGCAAGGATATGACCAAGGTATAGGCTAAAGGTTTATCAGATTGGCGGAAAGCCAGTTTTATGCAGGGGTTGTTTGGGAAACAAAAGCAGTTCGCAAACTAAAGTCAATATTATCATTGGTTTAGTGGGGTTTTTGGCCCTGGAGGAGATGTGTCCATCCCGCCAGTTCCCAAGTTTTAATGCTGGCAGGAAACCAGCGCACGGTTCCACACCGGAGTATTCCAAAAACACACCAAGGGGGTAACCCACACCGTTATACTAATCATTGTGTGGCACAAGCCTTCGCTTTGTCCAATACCGTGGAACACGGCTATCCGGATAGATTATACACTCTGCAGAGGTTGTACGCTTTACCCGCACGATGTGCTTCGCCCGACCATAGCTAGTGGTGGGCTAACATAACAAGGCGACGTACCTACCAGTATCTCCACGATATCCACCCACGGGAATCCCACCAAGGTACCAGGGGCACACTCAGAGGCATCAATCACTTTGTGTCGTGCCTGCCCGTCTTCTTCGCCGGATCGAGGAACTCCCACCAAGGCTGTCCAAGTCTTCTCCTGGCTCCCGTTGCAACTCCTGCCTCCTGGGTGGGTATCGGGTATCAACTAGTAGGGTGTGAGGCCCTGCCTTCCCATTCAGGCATGCGGTCGCACGAAGGTTGCTTGGCATGGCGGCACATGAACCGGTCTTTATGCGACCGAAGCAGGCATCTTCACTAGCTATCCTCATGATGAGGAGTCGCATACCTAGAGATAGCCCTCCCACTAGGACTACCTCGCCTGCTCCCGTCAAAAGTATCCCCACTAAGGGTTGCACATTTATCACTAGTATATATATACCATCCCACATTTCATGTTCACACGCACTCCACCAATCGCACACACCATTTTACACAAAAAGCATGTATGGCAAGATTAATTAAGTACACAATATGATAAGTCCTAAGCAGCATATCATTCCAATATATCATTAAAGATTTAATGATAGTGGAGCCTAGGTTTAGCAATGAAATTAGGATAAGCAATATCAAGGAATGGCAATCAACAAGTACTTAGGATCATACTAAGCATTTAAATCACATTTAAATATCATGCACATTTATTTATAAACTGGGCTCTAGATTGGATCATTTGCAAACATAGGATCAATATGATCAAAGGGAGTTAGGACTTGCCTTCACCAAAGTCTTCGTCTTCTATGTCCTCGTATTCCAAGTCTTCAAATCCTTCCTCGAAAGCTTGATCGTCTATCGATTAAAAGCAAACAACGACAACATAAATCTACCGCATAAGCAATTAACTAAACAAGCAATAAATCACATAAGAGCAAAATGAAGATCAACAACAGAGGGCTATGGTAGGACTGGATAGAGGATGATTTTAGGAGAACTTTGGCGAAAGGATCGCCAAAATTGGAGCTAAGATGAAAAAGATATGGATTTTACAAGTTTGCAAGAAGGAATTAATTAGGATTAAGCTAAGTAATTAGTTATAGACATAATCCTAATTAATATGGGGGTAAACAAGGGTTGCACACATATAAGAAGATAATCTAGTATTTACTGGATTATATGGAATTTTGCTGCTAAAGGAAATTGCTCGGAATAATAAGATCTTGTATGCACCGGTCATGTGGACTTAGCAATTCAAATCTGAATAAATTCGGACGAAAATCTAGATGAAATCAAAATATGAATAAGCTGGTGTAGATGTATAGATCTAGAGTTTATATGAATTTAGGTGAAATAAAGGGGATCAAACGGAGCTTGGATGTATGAAATATTTGCTTTGGAAATCTGATTGTGGTTAAATCCGAAAATAGGAAATGGAAAATAATTCATAGGCTTTGGTCGTGACTGGAATCTGAGCATGGGCCAGGAGCTCGTTGGTGCTTCAGCAGTGTATATGGGCTACAGGTTTTTCAGAGGCTGCAGCTTGGATGGGCCAGCAGCAGGAGATGGGCCCGAGTATCTCACGTGAACGAAAAGGAAATAAACAGAGAGCAACGGAGACAGGCAGACAGGCACGGTGGTCGTGTTCGCCACACCGCCGTCCGCCATGGATGGATAATGGAGCTCTTGCTGCTAGCTCGTGGTGTGTCAAGAAGGATCGGGAGGAATGAAAATCGGTTCAGCAAACAACAGGGACCTCACTAGGGGCGGCAGCTTGGGTCAACGCGGCCGGGGAAAAAGGGGTGCGCGGCAGCAGCCTGCCGGAGTCCTTGCCGGCGGCGTCTACGGCGGGTAAGGCTCGACGTGGTGTGGCCGTGGGGGCTCTTCACGCGACGGCGGAGAGGTTGCCGCTACGCGTCGACGTCGGGGCTCACCGGAGCGGGGCGCTTGCTTGCCGGAGTTGAGCGGCGCGGCGGCTGGCGAGGGAGAAACGCATTGCGTTCGCGTTTGAGCATGCGCGAGATGCCGTACGGTGCGGGGGACCTCGGAGGTGAGTTTGGCGGGCACGGCTTGGCCGTGGAATGCCCACGGTGGCCGGCGCAAGCCGTGCGAGCTCGCCGGAGACGGACGGCGCGGTGGCATGCGACGGAAAGGCATGTGCGTGTGCGCAAGTGCGTGTTTGTTCTGCTGTGCGCGTGCGCATGAGTGCACCGAGGGTGGGGCGCGCTTCAGCTGGACCGGGAGCGGCCGGAAAGGTCGCCGGCGACGAGGTCGCGCGGCGGCGGTCATCTGTGCTCGGTGTGGTGTGAGTGCGAGTGCGGGTGGAGAGAAAAGAAATGGCGCAGGAGAACGAAGGGAGTACGAGGATGCTCACGGTGGACTCGATGACGGCAGAGGTCGACGGGAGGCGGCCGGCGTCGGGGAAGAAGACGGCGGCGATTTGGTCGTCGTCGATCTCCGCGTACGGGGCAGGGATGCGGACGCGAAGAGGTTGCCGTGGTTCAGTGGGTCACGTTGAAGCTCGGGGAAGAAGTAAGAAGCCGCGAAACTTGCTGGAGATGGAGGGAGAGCTCGTCGGAGTTGCTCGTTGGAGAAGAGAGAGAAGATGGGGAAAAGTGAGGATTGTCGTTGCTTCGTTGCGAAGGAGAGGAGGACGAGCTCGTCTGGTGAACGAGGGAGGAGAGATGGCTCGGCAGCTTATATGGGAGGCCGGGGAGGCGACGTGGGCGAATCGACGTCGGCCACATCTCGCCGGAGTTAACGCACCCCGTGCGGTGCGCTGCGACGGCATGTGCGATGCATTCGTCCACCAATGGGAGAGGAGGGGCGGTGCTCGTCGTCGAATAGGAGGCGGGGAGGAGTAAAGGCGCGTGCTCGCCGTACTACGGCGGCGAGGCGGCTGTTTGTCCGCCGGTCCGGAGGTCGGGGATGACGCTGACAGACGGGGCCCGCACGTCAGCGAGAGGAGAAGGAAGACAAGTGGGCTGGCGGAGCTGGGCCGGAATGAGAGGGCGTGGCCCATTGGGAATTCCTGGAAAAGATGGGAAAAAGAGAAAGAGGCTGGGCCGGTTGGAGAGGAAAGAGGGAATCGGCCCAAGACAAGTTTTCAGAAAAAGAAAAGAGAGGGAGAGAGATTGGGTTGGGCTGAAAAGAAGGGGAAAGGGGTTTCGGCCTGTGGGAAGGTTTTAGTAAATAGGAAAGGTTTAATCTTTTCCTGGAATTTAAAAGACTCCAAATTTGAATGGGATTCAAATTTGAAAAAGGATTCAAAACCAAACAAACACATAAATAAAAACAATAAAATCCAGAAATGCATATGATGGAACTTTTATGCAGGTTTGAAAGCTAATTTTTGAATTATGGCTTGGAGATTAATCTAGTTAATTGAGTTTGTAGGAAAATTTTAAAAAGTTCAAATTTTTAGTGGTTTTTATTAGATGGAAAAACACAGGGTGCTACAAATCTACCCCACTTAGAGGAATCTCGTCCTCGAGATTCAAGCTACCTAACGAAAGGGGATAACGGTGGTACGGTCTTCACGGTTTCTTGCAGTTGGATGATCTGATATCTGTCTCTTCTTGTCAAACTTGATCTCAGACTTCTGATATGCGATGTCGGGGTCATTTATTTACCATATTGTGATTCTTGTATCCAGTTATGAGAGATCCAAATTTTTCCATATTAACTAACTATCGGAGGTATATGTACATATCCATTGTTGATCCCGAACCCATCATAGGAATCATTTTCCATTTCTGCTCTCCTTTGGACTGGGGGAGCCTACCCCACTTAAAAGACATTGACCTCGAATAGGGACGGCACTCTTTCTTTTATGTAGTCTTTACCTTCTCATTTGTCTTCTGTTTTCATGTGATTGAGCCATTGCACTCGATAAAACCATAAGACATTCCTTCTCGTCAACCATGTAGCAACATCTAAAACTTGACAGGCTTCTCTTGATATCGGAGGTATGATTGAAGATCAATCACTTCTGGTGGTATTACCATTTTTGTAACTCTCTGACATTCCTTCTATTGTGAAACGCAAAAGAAGTTGTGGAAGTGTAACATTTCCTCGGACTGAACCTGCGAGTACCTCAATACTGATGATACCTTGAGGTATACAAAATCCCATGCTTCAAATCTCATATCTCTGTGTCAGTGTCAGTGTAGCTCTTCTGCCTACTCAGAGCTGCTTTCAGATTCTCCCTGACCAAAGCTACTTTCTCTTCTGTATTTCTGAGGATGAGAATCCGAAGAAAACCATTCTTGAATCTTCTGACCAGATCAGAGGGGCTATGTACTTTCTGCCATATAGTGCTTCAAAAAGGGTGACATCTGCAAAACTAGCTTGACTTGGTGTACTGAAGATTTAACTGCCTGAACTCTGCGTGTAGCTCTAGCCTCTACTTATGTATCTTCGTGTTGTTGTAGTGAGCCTTGCGATTGAGTGCATCTGTCACTGTATTGGCTTTTTCTAGAGTGACATTGCATATCCAGATTGTACTCCTTGATCCATTCTAACCATCTTTTTGAGATATAGATCTGACTGAGCGAAGCTGTACTTCTTCTCGGATCTGTAACTGATAGCATCCTGATGTTATGTTGATCTTGAAGGAAGACTTGGCTCCTTTCCACTGATCGAACAAATCATCAATCCTGGGCAGTGGATACTTATTCTTGATGGTGACTTCATTGAGCGAGCCATAGTTAGTACACATTCTGAGCTGCCATCTTGCTTCTTGACTCAGAGAAACAGTGATCTCAAAGGGGAGAATTTGGTTGGCTGGCATCCGATAGGGTCTCTTATCTATCGAAGATGTTTCAGGAAGAAGCTCGATGATGAACTTTGCATCTCAATCAGGTGGCATTTCTGATTGTTCGTCTGGGGAGACATCCATAGTACTAACAGACCACTGGTACTTCTTGCAAAAGTCTGGTTTCCAAAATGCATACCATGGGTATGATCTTTGATCCTTTTAGCTCACATTTCACTTTGATTCATTATGGATTACTATAGACACTTTCCGAGTGACACAGGCTATATTGCCTTTGTGTTTGCTTATTAACCTGTCCATTCCAAGGACAACAACTATTCCCGCAGACTGAATGACTACTAGGTTTGCTAGGAATACTACCCCACTTAATAAGAGTCTTAACCTGGGGGTATCCCAACAAACACTTGATTTCCACTCTAGGGGAGCGTGTTATCAAGGGTTGTTTGAGCAAAACAGTTGGAAAACCATGTCCAACAACAAACTTCAAAGGTATGAATGAAAGCAAGGCTTCAAAGTCAGACAAAAACTTTTGCAAAAGCTGAGTTGACAGGGTACTCACAAGGGACAACTTCTGGTGCTTCCTCAGCTTCTTGGGTGTTGATGTGGTTGACTTTGCCTCGACTGAAGGTCTGATTGCTCCTTTGCTGCTGTCCAGAGGTTTGCTGTCCACCATGTTTAATTCCTGATGTTGCAGTCTTGTTGTTTCCTGCTGAATGACGGTGGGCTTGAGCTTTGCTTTAGTCCAAGTAAGGGCAGTTTGCTATCTTGTGGCCTGGCTGGCGGCAATGGTAACATATTCTTCCCTTCATTGTTGGCTGGGCAACACTGGGGTTTCTCATCTGCTGGCTGCTAGAACTCTGGTTGCGGTAAGTAGGTGTGACATTTTGTTGGTTGGACTCTGAGGTCTTATACTGCATGGTCGGCTCGTACTTGGGCTTATGAGAGGTGTTGTACCTTGGCTTTTGGTTCCTTTCCTGCTGCTTGAGCTTCTGTGCGTTGAGCTTGTGCTTTTTGTCATTCTCTACTTGAGAACGGGCATCTTCTAGTAGAATGGCACGGTTCAGAAGAGTGTTGAAGTCTGGGTAGATGTGCGCGACCAACTGTATACTCAGACTAGGACTGAGTCCTTTCTTGAAGCGATCTTGCTTCTTCTTGTCAGTGTTGACTTCCTCAGGTGCGTAGCGTGCTAATTTCGTGAACTTCTTGATGTACTGGTTCACAGACATAGCTCCTTGCTTCAGAGAGCGAAACTCATCAGCCTTCATCTCTATGATTCCTTCAGGGATGTGGTACCTTCTGAATTCCTCTTGGAATTCCTCCCAAGTGATATCATCAACATCCTCTGTTGTCTCACGATAGTTATCCCACCATTCACTTGCTGCTCCAGTGAGCTGGTGAGATGCCAACATAACTTTCTCTCTGTCATTGTTGGCACTGACAACTTGCAGCTTCTTGGTGATACCTCTGAGCCAATCATCTGCTGCCAAGGGGTCTTCTTCAGCAGACTCAAAGGTCGGTGGCCTGAGTCTCATGAACTCTGACATCTTGGTCTGGGGACCAGGCCCACGGTCTAAAAGTCCCTGAGCAATGATCTCCATGAGACGGGTCTGGTTGTCCATCACAGCAACTAGGTCAGTGACAGGTGGGTTAGGTTGTCTTCCACCTCTGCTACGATTCTGATTTCCTCCACCTCGGTTCTGGTTGCTACCTTGACCTTCATCATGACCTTCATGTTGATTCTGGTTAGCTTCATCCTCTTGGTGGTCTTGGTTATTGTCGTTTCTACCTCTGCCTCTACCTCTACCTCCACCCTGACCTCGTCCACGCTGGTTGTTGGCTCTGCCTCTTCCACGTCCATTCCCGTGTTCCTGGGCATCGTCATCTTGCTCACCACGGGCTTCACGCTCACGCCGCTGCTGAACTCTAGCGGACTTTCTGAGAGGCATCTGTTTATCCAAGAGACGGTGTAAAGAAGGGTAAGGTGAGGTTGCGGCTAGGCTACGAGGCTAGAAAGAAAACAAGATAATGGATGGAGCTTCCAATATCTTGCGTACACTCAAACAAGAAAAACCAGCATCAATACAACATCACAGCAAACATAGCACCATAACATAGGTTCGATCACACATACTCAAGTCCGCGTATATAGAAGGACTTGACGGATACAACCAGGCTACAAGACTCGACAACATGGCAACACTAGGACCACTGCCGCAGGTGTTACTTGGTAGTTGACTGGCCTTCTGATGGCTTGTCCTCTGCAAACTCTTGGTTTGACGAGGTCCTCTTGTACTTTTGACTCAGTCGTCATCTTGTCAACTTCGTCAGTCGCACTGTCAGTGTTAGCGTCCATCAAGCAATCCAGTTGTTGCTTTGGTCGGCTCCTGGAATTGGCGTAGCATTCGAGGTGACTGGAGCTGTCAGAATAGAAGAGATTGGAGTTCTTTTTGTGCACTTTTTGACGGGCCGGAGCTTCAAGAAGAAAATTTTGCAAAATGAAAACAAAACAAGGAGCAAAAGTTTATAAAATAGTTTTTATATGTAAAATATCACTCATTCTCACTCGATACAGCCTAGGTTCCATCCTACAGTCAAGCATGGCTCTGATACCACTCTGTCGTACCCCATTTCTGGAGCACTAGTGCTTACCGTATCAGTCCCTGGATCAGACGCTGATACGGACACTTACACAGAATATGATCACAGAGTCCTCACTTACATAAATATTACCAAGTTTCATACAAGCCTTCATACATAAAGGTCTTACAACAATGGCCAGAGCCTCATTACTACAACAGACATCAAGCTAACAAGCTGCTACAGCCGAACCACTTAAACACTACTACAGCGGAAGACGGAAGCGAAGCCACTACTACAGGCATCTTGAGTGCGGACGGAGCCCTACTCTTCATCTCCATCATCTTGATACTCGTACTCAGGCTCTTCATCTGGATGATTTAAGCAAGAGTGAGTACATAAGGTACTCAACAAGTCCTAACACAAGGGGTATTTATATGCAAGGATATGACCAAGGTATAGGCTAAAGGTTTATCAGATTGGCGGAAAGCCAGTTTTATGCAGGGGTTGTTTGGGAAACAAAAGCAGTTCGCAAACTAAAGTCAATATTATCATTGGTTTAGTGGGGTTTTTGGCCCTGGAGGAGATGTGTCCATCCCGCCAGTTCCCAAGTTTTAATGCTGGCAGGAAACCAGCGCACGGTTCCACACCGGAGTATTCCAAAAACACACCAAGGGGGTAACCCACACCGTTATACTAATCATTGTGTGGCACAAGCCTTCGCTTTGTCCAATACCGTGGAACACGGCTATCCGGATAGATTATACACTCTGCAGAGGTTGTACGCTTTACCCGCACGATGTGCTTCGCCCGACCATAGCTAGTGGTGGGCTAACATAACAAGGCGACGTACCTACCAGTATCTCCACGATATCCACCCACGGGAATCCCACCAAGGTACCAGGGGCACACTCAGAGGCATCAATCACTTTGTGTCGTGTCTGCCCGTCTTCTTCGCCGGATCGAGGAACTCCCACCAAGGCTGTCCAAGTCTTCTCCTGGCTCCCGTTGCAACTCCTGCCTCCTGGGTGGGTATCGGGTATCAACTAGTAGGGTGTGAGGCCCTGCCTTCCCATTCAGGCATGCGGTCGCACGAAGGTTGCTTGGCATGGCGGCACATGAACCGGTCTTTATGCGACCGAAGCAGGCATCTTCACTAGCTATCCTCATGATGAGGAGTCCGCATACTAGAGATAGCCCTCCCACTAGGACTACCTCGCCTGCTCCCGTCAAAAGGTATCCCCACTAAGAGGGTTGCACATTTATCACTAGTATATATATACCATCCCACATTTCATGTTCACACGCACTCCACCAATCAAACACACCATTTTTACACAAAAAGCATGTATGGCAAGATTAATTAAGTACACAATATGATAAGTCCTAAGCAGCATATCATTCCAATATATCATTAAAGATTTAATGATAGTGGAGCCTAGGTTTAGCAATGAAATTAGGATAAGCAATATCAAGGAATGGCAATCAACAAGTACTTAGGATCCATACTAGCATTAAATCACATTTAAATATCATGCACATTTATTTATAAACTGGGCTCTAGATTGGATCATTTGCAAACATAGGATCAATATGATCAAAGGGAGTTAGGACTTGCCTTCAACCAAAGTCTTCGTCTTCTATGTCCTCGTATTCCAAGTCTTCAAATCCTTCCTCGAAAGCTTGATCGTCTATCGATTAAAAGCAAACAACGACAACATAAATCTACCGCATAAGCAATTACTAAACAAGCAATAAATCACATAAGAGCAAAATGAAGATCAACAACAGAGGGCTATGGTAGGACTGGATAGAGGATGATTTAGGAGAACTTTGGCGAAAGGATCGCCAAAATTGGAGCTAAGATGAAAAAGATATGGATTTTACAAGTTTGCAAGAAGGAATTAATTAGGATTAAGCTAAGTAATTAGTTATAGACATAATCCTAATTAATATGGGGGTAAACAAGGGTTGCACACATATAAGAAGATAATCTAGTATTTACTGGATTATATGGAATTTGCTGCTAAAGGAAATTGCTCGGAATAATAAGATCTTGTATGCACCGGTCATGTGGACTTAGCAATTCAAATCTGAATAAAATTCGGACGAAAATCTAGATGAATCAAAATATGAATAAGCTGGTGTAGATGTATAGATCGAGAGTTTATATGAATTTAGGTGAAATAAAGGGGGATCAAACGGAGCTTGGATGTATGAAATATTTGCTTTGGAAATCTGATTGTGGTTAAATCCGAAAATAGGAAATGGAAAATAATTCATAGGCTTTGGTCGTGACTGGAATCTGAGCATGGGCCAGGAGCTCGTTGTGCTTCAGCAGTGTATATGGGCTACAGGTTTTTCAGAGGCTGCAGCTTGGATGGGCCAGCAGCAGGAGATGGGCCCGAGTATCTCACGTGAACGAAAAGGAATAAAACAGAGAGCAACGGAGACAGGCAGACAGGCACGGTGGTCGTGTTCGCCACACCGCCGTCCGCCATGGATGGATAATGGAGCTCTTGCTGCTAGCTCGTGGTGTGTCAAGAAGGATCGGGAGGAATGAAAATCGGTTCAGCAAACAACAGGGACCTCACTAGGGGCGGCAGCTTGGGTCAACGCGGCCGGGGAAAAGGGGTGCGCGGCAGCAGCTGCCGGAGTCCCTTGCCGGCGGCGTCTAGGCGGGTAAGGCTCGACGTGGTGTGGCCGTGGGGCTCTTCACGCGACGGCGGAGAGGTTCCGCTACGCGTCGACGTCGGGGCTCACCGGAGCGGGGCGCTTGCTTGCCGGAGTTGAGCGGCGCGGCGGCTGGCGAGGGAGAAACGCATTGCGTTCGCGTTTGAGCATGCGCGAGATGCCGTACGGTGCGGGGGACCTCGGAGGTGAGTTTGGCGGGCACGGCTTGGCCGTGGAATGCCCACGGTGGCCGGCGCAAGCCGTGCGAGCTCGCCGGAGACGGACGGCGCGGTGGCATGCGACGGAAAGGCATGTGCGTGTGCGCAAGTGCGTGTTTGTTCTGCTGTGCGCGTGCGCATGAGTGCACCGAGGGTGGGGCGCGCTTCAGCTGGACCGGGAGCGGCCGGAAAGGTCGCCGGCGACGAGGTCGCGCGGCGGCGGTCATCTGTGCTCGGTGTGGTGTGAGTGCGAGTTGCGGGTGGAGAGAAAAGAAATGGCGCAGGAGAACGAAGGGAGTACGAGGATGCTCACGGTGGACTCGATGACGGCAGAGGTCGACGGGAGGCGGCCGGCGTCGGGGAAGAAGACGGCGGCGATTTGGTCGTCGTCGATCTCCGCGTACGGGGCAGGGATGCGGACGCGAAGAGTTGCCGTGGTTCAGTGGGTCACGTTGAAGCTCGGGGAAGAAGTAAGAAGCCGCGAAACTTGCTGGAGATGGAGGGAGAGCTCGTCGGAGTTGCTCGTTGGAGAAGAGAGAGAAGATGGGGAAAAGTGAGGATTGTCGTTGCTTCGTTGCGAAGGAGAGGAGGACGAGCTCGTCTGGTGAACGAGGGAGGAGAGATGGCTCGGCAGCTTATATGGGAGGCCGGGGAGGCGACGTGGGCGAATCGACGTCGGCCACATCTCGCCGGAGTTAACGCACCCCGTGCGGTGCGCTGCGACGGCATGTGCGATGCATTCGTCCACCAATGGGAGAGGAGGGGCGTGCTCGTCGTCGAATAGGAGGCGGGGAGGAGTAAAGGCGCGTGCTCGCCGTACTACGGCGGCGAGGCGGCTGTTTGTCCGCCGGTCCGGAGGTCGGGGATGACGCTGACAGACGGGGCCCGCACGTCAGCGAGAGGAGAAGGAAGACAAGTGGGCTGGCGGAGCTGGGCCGGAATGAGAGGGCGTGGCCCATTGGGAATTCCTGGAAAAGATGGGAAAAAGAGAAAGAGGCTGGGCCGGTTGGAGAGGAAAGAGGGAATCGGCCCAAGACAAGTTTTCAGAAAAAGAAAAGAGAGGGGAGAGATTGGGTTGGGCTGAAAAGAAGGGGAAAGGGGTTTCGGCCTGTGGGAAGGTTTTAGTAAATAGGAAAGGTTAATCTTTTCCTGGAATTTAAAAGACTCCAAATTTGAATGGGATTCAAATTTGAAAAAGGATTCAAAACCAAACAACACATAAATAAAAACAATAAAATCCAGAAATGCATATGATGGAACTTTTTATGCAGGTTTGAAAGCTAATTTTTGAATTATGGCTTGGAGATTAATCTAGTTAATTGAGTTTTGTAGGAAAATTTTAAAAAGTTCAAATTTTTTAGTGGTTTTTATTAGATGGAAAAACACAGGGTGCTACAAATCTACCCCACTTAGAGGAATCTCGTCCTCGAGATTCAAGCTACCTAACGAAAGGGGATAACGGTGGTACGGTCTTCACGGTTCTTGCAGTTGGATGATCTGATATCTGTCTCTTCTTGTCAAACTTGATCTCAGACTTCTGATATGCGATGTCGGGGTCATTTATTTACCATATGTGATTCTTGTATCAGTTATGAGAGATCCAAATTTTTCCATATTAACTAACTATCGGAGGTATATGTACATATCCATTGTTGATCCCGAAACCCATCATAGGAATCATTTTCCATTTCTGCTCTCCTTTGGACTGGGGGAGCCTACCCCACTTAAAGACATTGACCTCGAATAGGGACGGCACTCTTTCTTTTATGTAGTCTTACCTTCTCATTTGTCTTCTGTTTTCATGTGATTGAGCCATTGCACTCGATAAAACCATAAGACATTCCTTCTCGTCAACCATGTAGCAACATCTAAAAACTTGACAGGCTTCTCTTGATATCGGAGGTATGATTGAAGATCAATCACTTCTGGTGGTATTACCATTTTTTGTAACTCTCTGACATTCCTTCTATTGTGAAACGCAAAAGAAGTTGTGGAAGTGTAACATTTCCTCGGACTGAACCTGCGAGTACCTCAATACTGATGATACCTTGAGGTATACAAAATCCCATGCTTCAAATCTCATATCTCTGTGTCAGTGTCAGTGTAGCTCTTCTGCCTACTCAGAGCTGCTTTCAGATTCTCCCTGACCAAAGCTACTTTCTCTTCTGTATTTCTGAGGATGAGAATCCGAAGAAAACCATTCTTGAATCTTCTGACCAGATCAGAGGGGCTATGTACTTTCTGCCATATAGTGCTTCAAAAAGGGTGACATCTGCAAAACTAGCTTGACTTGGTGTACTGAAGATTTAACTGCCTGAACTCTGCGTGTAGCTCTAGCCTCTACTTATGTATCTTCGTGTTGTTGTAGTGAGCCTTGCGATTGAGTGCATCTGTCACTGTATTGGCTTTTCTAGAGTGACATTGCATATCCAGATTGTACTCCTTGATCCATTCTAACCATCTTTTTGAGATATAGATCTGACTGAGCGAAGCTGTACTTCTTCTCGGATCTGTAACTGATAGCATCCTGATGTTATGTGATCTTGAAGGAAGACTTGGCTCCTTTCCACTGATCGAACAAATCATCAATCCTGGGCAGTGGATACTTATTCTTGATGGTGACTTCATTGAGCGAGCCATAGTTAGTACACATTCTGAGCTGCCATCTTGCTTCTTGACTCAGAGAAACAGTGATCTCAAAGGGGAGAATTTGGTTGGCTGGCATCCGATAGGGTCTCTTATCTATCGAAGATGTTTCAGGAAGAAGCTCGATGATGAACTTTGCATCTCAATCAGGTGGCATTTCTGATTGTTCGTCTGGGGAGACATCCATAGTACTAACAGACCACTGGTACTTCTTGCAAAAGTCTGGTTTCCAAAATGCATACCATGGGTATGATCTTTGATCCTTTTAGCTCACATTTCACTTTGATTCATTATGGATTACTATAGACACTTTCCGAGTGACACAGGCTATATTGCCTTTGTGTTTGCTTATTAACCTGTCCATTCCAAGGACAACAACTATTCCCGCAGACTGAATGACTACTAGGTTTGCTAGGAATACTACCCCACTTAATAAGAGTCTTAACCTGGGGGTATCCCAACAAACACTTGATTTCCACTCTAGGGGAGCGTGTTATCAAGGGTTGTTTGAGCAAAACAGTTGGAAAACCATGTCCAACAACAAACTTCAAAGGTATGAATGAAAGCAAGGCTTCAAAGTCAGACAAAAACTTTTGCAAAGCTGAGTTGACAGGGTACTCACAAGGGACAACTTCTGGTGCTTCCTCAGCTTCTTGGGTGTTGATGTGGTTGACTTTGCCTCGACTGAAGGTCTGATTGCTCCTTTGCTGCTGTCCAGAGGTTTGCTGTCCACCATGTTTAATTCCTGATGTTGCAGTCTTGTTGTTTCCTGCTGAATGACGGTGGGCTTGAGCTTTGCTTTAGTCCAAGTAAGGGCAGTTTGCTATCTTGTGGCCTGGCTGGCGGCAATGGTAACATATTCTTCCCTTCATTGTTGGCTGGGCAACACTGGGTTTCTCATCTGCTGGCTGCTAGAACTCTGGTTGCGGTAAGTAGGTGTGACATTTTGTTGGTTGGACTCTGAGGTCTTATACTGCATGGTCGGCTCGTACTTGGGCTTATGAGAGGTGTTGTACCTTGGCTTTTGGTTCCTTTCCTGCTGCTTGAGCTTCTGTGCGTTGAGCTTGTGCTTTTTGTCATTCTCTACTTGAGAACGGGCATCTTCTAGTAGAATGGCACGGTTCAGAAGAGTGTTGAAGTCTGGGTAGATGTGCGCGACCAACTGTATACTCAGACTAGGACTGAGTCCTTTCTTGAAGCGATCTTGCTTCTTCTTGTCAGTGTTGACTTCCTCAGGTGCGTAGCGTGCTAATTTCGTGAACTTCTTGATGTACTGGTTCACAGACATAGCTCCTTGCTTCAGAGAGCGAAACTCATCAGCCTTCATCTCTATGATTCCTTCAGGGATGTGGTACCTTCTGAATTCCTCTTGGAATTCCTCCCAAGTGATATCATCAACATCCTCTGTTGTCTCACGATAGTTATCCCACCATTCACTTGCTGCTCCAGTGAGCTGGTGAGATGCCAACATAACTTTCTCTCTGTCATTGTTGGCACTGACAACTTGCAGCTTCTTGGTGATACCTCTGAGCCAATCATCTGCTGCCAAGGGGTCTTCTTCAGCAGACTCAAAGGTCGGTGGCCTGAGTCTCATGAACTCTGACATCTTGGTCTGGGGACCAGGCCCACGGTCTAAAAGTCCCTGAGCAATGATCTCCATGAGACGGGTCTGGTTGTCCATCACAGCAACTAGGTCAGTGACAGGTGGGTTAGGTTGTCTTCCACCTCTGCTACGATTCTGATTCCTCCACCTCGGTTCTGGTTGCTACCTTGACCTTCATCATGACCTTCATGTTGATTCTGGTTAGCTTCATCCTCTTGGTGGTCTTGGTTATTGTCGTTTCTACCTCTGCCTCTACCTCTACCTCCACCCTGACCTCGTCCACGCTGGTTGTTGGCTCTGCCTCTTCCACGTCCATTCCCGTGTTCCTGGGCATCGTCATCTTGCTCACCACGGGCTTCACGCTCACGCCGCTGCTGAACTCTAGCGGACTTTCTGAGAGGCATCTGTTTATCCAAGAGACGGTGTAAAGAAGGGTAAGGTGAGGTTGCGGCTTAGGCTACGAGGCTAGAAAGAAAACAAGATAATGGATGGAGCTTCCAATATCTTGCGTACACTCAAACAAGAAAAACCAGCATCAATACAACATCACAGCAAACATAGCACCATAACATAGGTTCGATCACACATACTCAAGTCCGCGTATATAGAAGGACTTGACGGATACAACCAGGCTACAAGACTCGACAACATGGCAACACTAGGACCACTGCCGCAGGTGTTACTTGGTAGTTGACTGGCCTTCTGATGGCTTGTCCTCTGCAAACTCTTGGTTTGACGAGGTCCTCTTGTACTTTTGACTCAGTCGTCATCTTGTCAACTTCGTCAGTCGCACTGTCAGTGTTAGCGTCCATCAAGCAATCCAGTTGTTGCTTTGGTCGGCTCCTGGAATTGGCGTAGCATTCGAGGTGACTGGAGCTGTCAGAATAGAAGAGATTGGAGTTCTTTTTGTGCACTTTTTGACGGGCCGGAGCTTCAAGAAGAAAATTTTGCAAAATGAAAACAAAACAAGGAGCAAAAGTTTATAAAATAGTTTTTATATGTAAAATATCACTCATTCTCACTCGATACAGCCTAGGTTCCATCCTACAGTCAAGCATGGCTCTGATACCACTCTGTCGTACCCCATTTCTGGAGCACTAGTGCTTACCGTATCAGTCCCTGGATCAGACGCTGATACGGACACTTACACAGAATATGATCACAGAGTCCTCACTTACATAAATATTACCAAGTTTCATACAAGCCTTCATACATAAAAGGTCTTACAACAATGGCCAGAGGCCTCATTACTACAACAGACATCAAGC
The DNA here is from genome assembly GCA_007726485.1 of Eragrostis curvula. Classification (NCBI taxonomy): domain Eukaryota; kingdom Viridiplantae; phylum Streptophyta; class Magnoliopsida; order Poales; family Poaceae; genus Eragrostis; species Eragrostis curvula. The sequence goes on from RWGY01000953.1 coordinate 40,781, forward strand.
TAACAAGCTGCTACAGCCGAACCACTTAAACACTACTACAGCGGAAGACGGAAGCGAAGCCACTACTACAGGCATCTTGAGTGCGGACGGAGCCCTACTCTTCATCTCCATCATCTTGATACTCGTACTCAGGCTCTTCATCTGGATGATTTAAGCAAGAGTGAGTACATAAGGTACTCAACAAGTCCTAACACAAGGGGTATTTATATGCAAGGATATGACCAAGGTATAGGCTAAAGGTTTATCAGATTGGCGGAAAGCCAGTTTTATGCAGGGGTTGTTTGGGAAACAAAAGCAGTTCGCAAACTAAAGTCAATATTATCATTGGTTTAGTGGGGTTTTTGGCCCTGGAGGAGATGTGTCCATCCCGCCAGTTCCCAAGTTTTAATGCTGGCAGGAAACCAGCGCACGGTTCCACACCGGAGTATTCCAAAAACACACCAAGGGGGTAACCCACACCGTTATACTAATCATTGTGTGGCACAAGCCTTCGCTTTGTCCAATACCGTGGAACACGGCTATCCGGATAGATTATACACTCTGCAGAGGTTGTACGCTTTACCCGCACGATGTGCTTCGCCCGACCATAGCTAGTGGTGGGCTAACATAACAAGGCGACGTACCTACCAGTATCTCCACGATATCCACCCACGGGAATCCCACCAAGGTACCAGGGGCACACTCAGAGGCATCAATCACTTTGTGTCGTGTCTGCCCGTCTTCTTCGCCGGATCGAGGAACTCCCACCAAGGCTGTCCAAGTCTTCTCCTGGCTCCCGTTGCAACTCCTGCCTCCTGGGTGGGTATCGGGTATCAACTAGTAGGGTGTGAGGCCCTGCCTTCCCATTCAGGCATGCGGTCGCACGAAGGTTGCTTGGCATGGCGGCACATGAACCGGTCTTTATGCGACCGAAGCAGGCATCTTCACTAGCTATCCTCATGATGAGGAGTCGCATACCTAGAGATAGCCCTCCCACTAGGACTACCTCGCCTGCTCCCGTCAAAAGTATCCCCACTAAGGGTTGCACATTTATCACTAGTATATATATACCATCCCACATTTCATGTTCACACGCACTCCACCAATCACACACACCATTTTACACAAAAAGCATGTATGGCAAGATTAATTAAGTACACAATATGATAAGTCCTAAGCAACATATCATTCCAATATATCATTAAAGATTTAATGATAGTGGAGCCTAGGTTTAGCAATGAAATTAGGATAAGCAATATCAAGGAATGGCAATCAACAAGTACTTAGGATCATACTAAGCATTTAAATCACATTTAAATATCATGCACATTTATTTATAAACTGGGCTCTAGATTGGATCATTTGCAAACATAGGATCAATATGATCAAAGGGAGTTAGGACTTGCCTTCACCAAAGTCTTCGTCTTCTATGTCCTCGTATTCCAAGTCTTCAAATCCTTCCTCGAAAGCTTGATCGTCTATCGATTAAAAGCAAACAACGACAACATAAATCTACCGCATAAGCAATTAACTAAACAAGCAATAAATCACATAAGAGCAAAATGAAGATCAACAACAGAGGGCTATGGTAGGACTGGATAGAGGATGATTTTAGGAGAACTTTGGCGAAAGGATCGCCAAAATTGGAGCTAAGATGAAAAAGATATGGATTTTACAAGTTTGCAAGAAGGAATTAATTAGGATTAAGCTAAGTAATTAGTTATAGACATAATCCTAATTAATATGGGGGTAAACAAGGGTTGCACACATATAAGAAGATAATCTAGTATTTACTGGATTATATGGAATTTTGCTGCTAAAGGAAATTGCTCGGAATAATAAGATCTTGTATGCACCGGTCATGTGGACTTAGCAATTCAAATCTGAATAAATTCGGACGAAAATCTAGATGAAATCAAAATATGAATAAGCTGGTGTAGATGTATAGATCTAGAGTTTATATGAATTTAGGTGAAATAAAGGGGATCAAACGGAGCTTGGATGTATGAAATATTTGCTTTGGAAATCTGATTGTGGTTAAATCCGAAAATAGGAAATGGAAAATAATTCATAGGCTTTGGTCGTGACTGGAATCTGAGCATGGGCCAGGAGCTCGTTGGTGCTTCAGCAGTGTATATGGGCTACAGGTTTTTCAGAGGCTGCAGCTTGGATGGGCCAGCAGCAGGAGATGGGCCCGAGTATCTCACGTGAACGAAAAGGAAATAAACAGAGAGCAACGGAGACAGGCAGACAGGCACGGTGGTCGTGTTCGCCACACCGCCGTCCGCCATGGATGGATAATGGAGCTCTTGCTGCTAGCTCGTGGTGTGTCAAGAAGGATCGGGAGGAATGAAAATCGGTTCAGCAAACAACAGGGACCTCACTAGGGGCGGCAGCTTGGGTCAACGCGGCCGGGAAAAGGGGTGCGCGGCAGCAGCCTGCCGGAGTCCTTGCCGGCGGCGTCTACGGCGGGTAAGGCTCGACGTGGTGTGGCCGTGGGGGCTCTTCACGCGACGGCGGAGAGGTTGCCGCTACGCGTCGACGTCGGGGCTCACCGGAGCGGGGCGCTTGCTTGCCGGAGTTGAGCGGCGCGGCGGCTGGCGAGGGAGAAACGCATTGCGTTCGCGTTTGAGCATGCGCGAGATGCCGTACGGTGCGGGGGACCTCGGAGGTGAGTTTGGCGGGCACGGCTTGGCCGTGGAATGCCCACGGTGGCCGGCGCAAGCCGTGCGAGCTCGCCGGAGACGGACGGCGCGGTGGCATGCGACGGAAAGGCATGTGCGTGTGCGCAAGTGCGTGTTTGTTCTGCTGTGCGCGTGCGCGTGAGTGCACCGAGGGTGGGGCGCGCTTCAGCTGGGCCGGGAGCGGCCGGAAAGGTCGCCGGCGACGAGGTCGCGCGGCGGCGGTCATCTGTGCTCGGTGTGGTGTGAGTGCGAGTGCGGGTGGAGAGAAAAGAAATGGCGCAGGAGAACGAAGGGAGTACGAGGATGCTCACGGTGGACTCGATGACGGCAGAGGTCGACGGGAGGCGGCCGGCGTCGGGGAAGAAGACGGCGGCGATTTGGTCGTCGTCGATCTCCGCGTACGGGGCAGGGATGCGGACGCGAAGAGGTTGCCGTGGTTCAGTGGGTCACGTTGAAGCTCGGGGAAGAAGTAAGAAGCCGCGAAACTTGCTGGAGATGGAGGGAGAGCTCGTCGGAGTTGCTCGTTGGAGAAGAGAGAGAAGATGGGGAAAAGTGAGGATTGTCGTTGCTTCGTTGCGAAGGAGAGGAGGACGAGCTCGTCTGGTGAACGAGGGAGGAGAGATGGCTCGGCAGCTTATATGGGAGGCCGGGGAGGCGACGTGGGCGAATCGACGTCGGCCACATCTCGCCGGAGTTAACGCACCCCGTGCGGTGCGCTGCGACGGCATGTGCGATGCATTCGTCCACCAATGGGAGAGGAGGGGCGGTGCTCGTCGTCGAATAGGAGGCGGGGAGGAGTAAAGGCGCGTGCTCGCCGTACTACGGCGGCGAGGCGGCTGTTTGTCCGCCGGTCCGGAGGTCGGGGATGACGCTGACAGACGGGGCCCGCACGTCAGCGAGAGGAGAAGGAAGACAAGTGGGCTGGCGGAGCTGGGCCGGAATGAGAGGGCGTGGCCCATTGGGAATTCCTGGAAAAGATGGGAAAAAGAGAAAGAGGCTGGGCCGGTTGGAGAGAAAAGAGGGAATCGGCCCAAGACAAGTTTTCAGAAAAAGAAAAGAGAGGGAGAGAGATTGGGTTGGGCTGAAAAGAAGGGGAAAGGGGTTTCGGCCTGTGGGAAGGTTTTAGTAAATAGGAAAGGTTTAATCTTTTCCTGGAATTTAAAAGACTCCAAATTTGAATGGGATTCAAATTTGAAAAAGGATTCAAAACCAAACAAACACATAAATAAAAACAATAAAATCCAGAAATGCATATGATGGAACTTTTATGCAGGTTTGAAAGCTAATTTTTGAATTATGGCTTGGAGATTAATCTAGTTAATTGAGTTTGTAGGAAAATTTTAAAAAGTTCAAATTTTTAGTGGTTTTTATTAGATGGAAAAACACAGGGTGCTACAAGCTCATGGCCAGTGCAGCAGGTACCTTCTCTGCAAAACAATCGGAAGATGCATATTTCATAACATTAAGATCTTTTTTTCCCCAATCACGAACTTCATTACCAAAATTTAATTTAAAATGAAATTCGGGGTTAGTGAAACTACTTGGATAATTTGAAGACCTCAACGCATTGAAATTATCTTCCATGCCATCAATCTCCTCAACAGGACTGCATTTGTGGTTTTTGGATCACCATCCTGCTGCCTGGTATTGTTTGATTGTGACATACAGGGCCGTCTCCGAGAATTTGAGGCCCCGGTGCGAAATGCAAAATGGGGCCCCAACATTTGAATCGCTTCTTCCAAGCAGTCGTGCGGCTGGAAACCATGCTTGCCCGACGCCGAGGAGTCGATGAAGCTCCCAAGTCCCAAAACTCTCTCCATTTTAGCCCTTAGGTTTCAGTGGCGGAGCTGGACAAGAAAATCAGGGGGGGCCGGTCGGCATACCCGGCGGCGCTCGCCGTCAAGATCCCCCGCCGTGCTAACCCATTGCCGTCGAGCTCTCCCATCTCAACACTGACCCAATCATCATCTCCCGCCGCTCGCAAGGCAGCGTCCCGCTACCTCCGCTTCCACTGTCTCTCCCGCTTCCTCCGCAACCTTCTTCTAGGTCCGACGACAATGGAAGCTTTTAATCTCCCAACCCTAACAATCTCCTAACTCTAACCTCGCTGCATAATCATGTATAAAAATAATTAAGAATTATATATTTTGTTTTAGGCTAACAGAAACAAGAATTGGAGATATGAACATTTAAGAGTCTAGGACACTACATACATTTGTATCAATTGTTCCAAATAAATCGGTATTTTGGGGATGAGCAAATTGATTCTTAATTTAAAAAATTTACACCATAGTTTTCCTTTTTTTTTCTTGAAGACTCCTTAGCGACTTAGTATTAAACAAGTTTCATTCCTTGATGGTTTCTTTTCAATTTGTAAGGTGAGAAAGCATGCATCCGGTAGTGAATCTTCATGACGATTAAAGTAAAAATAGTTGCAATTCATAGATTATCTTATTTTGTATTTACGTTCAATGGGCCCCTCTATTTTTCATCTCGCATCGGGCCATCAAATTCTCAGGGCCGGCCCTGCCAGCGATTCCTTGCGCTGGCCGTGACCATCTACTCTTTGGCGAGCACGGCGCTGAGCTCTACTAACCCAGCGAGCTCGGAGTTACGGGCAGCTTCTCTTCCGTTGCCTTGTTTTCCTATGGCTTAGGACGATGAGGGTAGGCGGCACCGGGAGTCAATGTATTGTGTTTGTGTGCGTTACGAGATTCGGCCGGTCTTGGACTGTGTTTCCTGATGGGCTGTCGAGTAGTAAAGGGCTGTGCGTCACAATCACGCTGGGCAGCACTTGGGCTGCCAGCTTCCTTTTCCATGGGCTAAGCGCTTGGGTTGTGTGCTGTGACAGCTTCCTTTTCCCTGGGCTAAGCACTTGGGTTGTATACTGTCACACCCCAAAATTTCAAATTTTTGAATGTGATTCAAATTTCACTAAATTTTAAAACTTTTAGAAATAATTTAAAATCTAACTTTAATATTCAACTGTTGTCACTTTTCTTTAGGTAAAAAAAAAAATTTTCTAAAGTAAATAAATCAATATAGTATTTATTAAGGTGTTTGTTGCATTCATGCTGCTAGAAATGCATTTAGGATTTTATTGGGTGCAAAAATGAATTTAAAATCGTGTAGAAATCCGAGTTGGGAAAATGATTTTTGAAAAAAAAGGAAAATTCTTTTCGAGTTGGTTTGGGCTGAAATCCTTTTCTCCCCGGCCTATTTTCCTCTTTTGTTTTCTCTCTTGTTCTCTCATCCCTCTTCAGGGCTAACCTACACCATCTCTTCTACCGCGACCGATTTCTTTTCTTCTCTAGCGGCCTGCCTTTTCTTTTTTCTTTCTGCATCCCCTTTTCCCGTTCCTTTCATCATCACACCCTCTAAACATCTCCTATGACTACTTGGGCACATCTCCACGTCCTCCCCATGGCCCCAAGCCCTCTTGGGCCAAATGCTATGGCAGCCCACCACCATATCTCAACTCCCCATCGATTTCCTTGCCGTTTGGGCCGAGACCCACCTTTCCTCACCTCTCCCCACCTATGGGCCAAGCCCAAACCCTCTACCAAACCTTAGGCCACCCCCTCTACATATATGGGAGCCTTCCCCACGTCCTCCTTGCCCTCCAAACCCCTCCCACGCCGTCAGGCTGCCGCCACGCGTCGCCACCCTCGCGTCCAGCAGCACAGTCACATATTGGCATCAACGTTCCCGGCGATCCATCCATCCAAATGCAACCAAATTTTGCCCGCAGGTGCGCAATAGAGTCCTCTACAACATATCCAAAATTCAGCCCAAGATCTGACCTGGTTCGACGGGGATCTAATTCGCAATGACTACTGCTCCTGTTCTGGATCTGTCCAGCGCGTCTGATGGTAATTGTTTTTCGTGTTCCAACCAATCCCTCTACTTTTCTGATCTAAACTCAAGACCATGTTGTGTTCCAGAAAGTCTACTACGCGTACCCCAAAGGATTCGTCGAGATCATTTAGGAATCGACCAGGAATGCAATGTCACCGTTAACTGTTCCAGAACAACTCCATCTAGATCCAACCATTTGATCTCTTTTTGAGGTAAACCAGTGCCCAAATTATCTTGCGTCCAACATGTTCCACAACATTGCGCATATTCTTGTGAAATCGTTGTTCCAAAATATGTATCCAATCAACGGGAACACGCACATTTCATTTCGTGACTGTTTCTGTTTTTCCAGATTTAGTGTTTAGTCTTTCAAACGTCATAACTTTTTGCTCGTAACTCCGTTTTAAGTGATTCTTGCGCTCACGTGATCGTAGGATTGAGCTCTATCATTTAGTACTGTTATTGAAGTAATTTGATACTGTTTGGTGTACTGTTTCTTATTATTTGTGCTTTGTGTGCTTTGCATGTTACCGTAATATAGAAACGCGTGTTCGAGAAACCACCAAGAGGAAGATCAAGACATGAAGACTCTGAGCAGCAGCTTTTGAGGCAAGTGCCCTTGACGCATTCTGAACCTATTTCTTTCTCCCTCTAGTTTTGCATGCATTACGTTTAAATTGAATCCCATGTGTCATATCCTGTTCCTTACTTTATCCTTGTCGCCCGGGTTTGGTTGATAATAATATGGATGGGTATGTCATGCTTAGCTTGCTGTCTTGGGATGGGTAACAATTTGACTAATAATGTTGACTAATGGTTTCACTTCCACTTAATCTTCATGGACCGGTTAATCTTTTTAGCAACCTGGAACTTAGGTATGCTGTAACTTGAGCAAGTGGTATGTTGATGGTGGTGCGGTTAGCACGAGACTTTGGTTTGTGGTAGCCTTGCTCAAGTTTGCTAAGGACAACAGCGCAAAGCACAGGGTTGATTATGGTAGACTTGGTCAAGTATTATGCTGTCTTCCCAGTTTTGCCGGCGTTCATGGAATGGGGGAGGAAGGGTTACTTCCAAACTCAGGTGATCGAGGGGTACTCTAGCCAAGGCGCAAGAGGGGTCTACTGTTTCAGGGGTACTGGCAGGAGGGAAACCTTAGCGGGGATGTTGGCTGGCTGGGAAGCGCTTTGAAAGACCATGTGGTGATCTCTTGGTATCACACCTTTGGTAGTGTGAAGGCAACATAGAGGTTTTAGTCACTGAATAGTGATGAAATCACCACCCTGTGGGTAAAGTTATGCACCTCTGCAGAGAAGTAAAACTGTCATGACAGCCGTGCTCACGGTCAGGAGCGGCCTGGATCCTCACATGATTAGAGTTGGATGGATGGATATGGTTCTGGCGGGTAGCCATTTGGATGCTGCAAGTGGGTAACTTGTGGTATGGTTTTTTGGGCAGGTAGCCTATTTCGCTGCAAGGGGGTACCTTGTAGTGTCTAATTAATTGTTGGTTTGGGGTAACATTCACCTAGTAACTCAGGAATGCTTTACCATTGGTTTAGGGTGCTTTTCTGCAATTTAACCTTATGTCAGCCTTTCTTGTTATAAGCCTGCATTGCATATACTTTCCTACACTTGCGGAGTACGACATGTACTCACGCTTGCTATTTCCTCTACTATCATGATATGCTGCTCAGAGAGTGAAGATGGACTACTTTAAAGAAGATGGTGAAGACTAAGCTTGTGGAGCCCCCGGTCGACTGCCTGTGGTGTTATGGAGTCTTCCGCTAGCGTTTGTATTCGTTTAGTCCTTTGAGACATTTATTGTATTAATTATACGCTTTAATTATGACATTGGTTGTACTGTTACTTCATTTTGTCCTATATGTGTGAATCTTGATCCTGGGCACACATATAGATGAGCATTCGGTTTTGGCCTTAAAACCGGGTGTGACATATACTGGTGCAGGCTGCCAGCTTCCTTTTCCCCTGTTGCTAAGCACTTGCGCGCAGGCTTGACGACGGAAGAACAACTACTAATGCAGAGCATGCACCGATGTTAGGGGGGGCCATGGCCCCTGCCGCCCCCCCCCCCCCCCCCCCCCAGCTCCGCCATTGTTCGGTTTAGACCTCGGCGCCCATCAGGAACAGCCTGTTCGGATGGTTGTTTTTGGCTGGGCTGGCGGCTGGGCTGGCCGCTGGCAATCCAGCCAGGGGTGAACCAGCCAGCCATCTAGCCAGCGGTAGCAGCCAGCTGGTCTGCTTTTTTTTTTCCCCCGAAATTCAAAGAAAAAAATTCCTAACACGAAGATGACGAGGTTGCCACCGTTGGCAGCACTTGATCCGCACCGAGATGAGGAAGGAGAAGATGGCCAGCAACATGTACGGGGCGTCGACAGGTGCGATGACTGCGCTCGATGCGCGGCGCGCCGGCGACGGGGCCGCGCGACGGGCCGCGACGGGGCCGCGCGACGGCGCCCGCGACGGGGCCGCAACGGGGCCGCGCGACGGTGTCCGCGACGGCGACGCGCGGGCGGCGACGGATGCGGCGGTAGGAGGAGTGGAGGGGCGGCGGCTAGTGGCGGCGAGGGGATGGATGCGGCGGCAGGAGGAGTGGAGACGGATGCGCGGGCGGTGACGGATGCGCCGGCGGCGACGGATGCGGGCGGCGAGGGGACGGATGCGGTGCGGAGGCGTCGAGCAGCCGGTGATGCGGGGAGGCGTCAAGCAGCCGGGATGCTGTTTTTTTTTTTTTTTTTTTGCACCGCGATGCTGGCTTATTGCCAGCCGTTCGACTGGGCTGGGCAGCCGAACGGCTGGGCTGGGCAGCCAGACCAGCCCAGCCTCCAGCCCAGCCACATAAGTGCAACCGAACAGGCTGGAAGAAGCACATGTCCGCTGCAAGAGCTAAAATTGATGCGGCACGTCGCCTCACCTCCCGCGGTCTCACCATGGCCGGAATAGGATTACTCATTAGAGTGAATTAGGCATTTGGGGCGGAGGCTACATGATGCGTTAATTTTTGGCGAAGTCAGTTCTGGGCGTAGAGGCCGAAAGGAAAAATCCCAGGCGGCTAGGAGCAATTGGTTTCTGGCTACTATCAAACAGCAGAAACATGGGCCTCATGGGCCTCCTCTTCATATTGGCCTGTATTTTTTCTTTCCAAGTGTCTTAGAAATTAAAGCCCATTAGATAGCCTCGGAATCCCATACCGGTTCAAGTTGGCTTTCTTCTTTGCTTGCAAGCGACGAACAGATAACAGACCTTGGTAGCTCCATCCTCCATCCATGGCGTCAAAATCTGAGGACGGAACTGCAGAGGAGGAGGGGATTTGGGGGCCCCAATTTTTTGGGGGCCTGTGCGGTCGCCCACCTTGCCCATGTCCATCGACGGCACTGTGACATATCTGCTTCCTTCTCCTGTACTTCCTTCGGTGCATCATTCTTTTCTTTATTTTTGCCTTCTTTCTCTTTCTGATCCTTGTTACCTTCATTTCCACATCTATTATCACCACCTCCATCCATGTCCATGTGGTCAACTGGATCAGGGTCCCGACCTTCCACTTGAAGGTGCAGAACATGATATGAAGGGTTTCCGCTTTTCACAGGATCGAGTCGGAAGTGCTGGTGAACGGACACAACAGTACATCACATAAAGAGCACAAATTTTTCATGTTTAAGTTATTACAACAAGTCTCAAATAGATTAAAACACGAGAGTACACAGCGGAAGTCTGAAGATACATAAAACAACTACTATTCTCGACATACAAAGGCCGTACATCGAAACCCTGCGATGTGGACCTGCTGAGGAACTCCACCAAGCAACAGCGGAAGCAAAACTACCTGCACAAAAATATAAAGAGTCAAACCCTGAGCAACTAATACTCAGCAAAACTTAACCGTCAACGTAGCTAACTACAACCGACTCCTAATATGCAAGGCTACAAAGGGTAGGCTGACTCATTAGCATAAAACCGCGCTAATTACTTGGTCCTTACTTTCAGGTTTTAATTCAGATTAAGCACTTAGCCAATAAAACAGTGTATTTATCTCTAAAACAGATATAAAAGCAGTACATCAGGTAAGCAATATAACAATAATGAGATATAATGTAACAGTACTAGAACATCATCATCAATCATATCACACTACGAGGTGACTCAGTGAACAAGGTTGCTCTTGACCGAGAGCGGCGGCATCGATGTACATCCTGCAGGAGAAACCTGACCACACGACATATGCAGCACAAAGGCCACATATGGCAACCTTTTACAAAGCCCCCGCAAGACCGACTCGATCTGCTGCTCCCGGCGAAAGTCTTGGGCCCACAAAACACCCGGCCCAGCCGTCATCTGTGGGTGGCTACCCTCATTCCCCCGTAGCAGCAGGCGCCGATGTGGTCCCCACGATTGCTAAGCTACTCGGTTTACTAGGCTCATAGAACACTAGCATATGATCAGTACGTTCGAACTTGCACAACAGGGCCAACAACGAACGGTCCTTAATCGACACAGATAGGGCTACTACTATGAAGGCCCAGCCTTCTCCAACCATCCTATCAAACATCCCCGTCCAGTTTGCAACAAACTTAAAATTCTTCTAGTACAATCCAGGGTGATTTCTATCATGCGAGTGGGACCTACCACTCGTCTTCTACCGTCCGCTAGACCCTAAGCATAGTAGATTCTAACGATAGCCTAAAACCAACTACTACAAAAATAGGACACAAGGTAAATATGGAAGGGGGTCCTAATGCAGTTCTATGGTTTCACATCAACTCCTAATAAACCTAATACACAATCAATTACTAGCCCCAATCAAGTGATAAAGAAAAAGCCTAAACAGGAAGGCATGCACCGGGGCTTGCCTGGCTCAAATGCGATGTTAGCTACTAGAGAGTCAGCTAATATCTCCTCCTGAACTGCTCAACATCTTGATCCTCCAACTGCTCCTGGTCACCTCGAATGCTACATGTCATGACAAGAGAATAATGCAACTTAGATGCAATTAAATTAAATTCACTTAAGTAATGAACTTGATTTCGAAATTCAGTTATGGTGCAGTGACATTTTTCTGGGATTAAGCATTACTCAAAGCGATTTACTATGGAGTTTGAATATTTATTGCATTCTGGATTAGTTTCAGCAACTTAAAGAGCACAGAACAGAAAATAAATCATAAAAAAAGAATTAGACATAATATGATGGTGAATCTTGTTCTGTAAGTGTATTGACTGTTTATCAATACACATGTAAAGTTGCAGGATTTATTGAGCAACAGAGAATTTACTATGATTTAAACAAGGATCAACACATAAATATTTATACAGGAAACATGAAGATGGTTTGTATTGATTTGATAGTTTGGCTGGGTAGATCTGATCACAAGGAAGACAACAAAATTTGATTTGCATTTTTTTGATAAATATTCATTTTTCTGCGCATTTTACAAACTTGCAGCATTTTCTACGGAATTAAACAAAATTCGGAAAAGGCTGGACCAATCCGATCCAGGCCACAGGAAAGGCCACACGAAGTGCAGCACACCAGATCCGGCCCCTGGTCGAACCAGAGCTCGACCATGGCGGCGCAGGTCGCCGGAAAGCGGCGGCGGCTCGCCGGAACTGGGCCAAACGGCCATTAAAAATCCCAATAAAAATAGCGGTGCGGAGTGCATCACGTTTCTCATCCATTTGAGGGGCTTGGGATCGACGGTGACCACCAGAGAACGGCCGGCGGGGAGCACAGCGGCTCAGCCAACAACGGCGACGACGAACATATGAACAGAAGCACGAAATCTTGGGGGAAAAGACGGTGGAGCTTCACCTCAAGACCCTGAAGCCCGTCCCGGAGCTTGCTGTCGAGGAGGGAGTCCGAAAGGCGCAGCTCGTCGGAGGGGTCCTCGATGGTCGACGAACAGCAATGGGGAAAAGTCCAATGCACGCACGGGAGGCCGCGGGTCTGAGAAGGAAATGGGGTCAGGTGGATGCGCCTGGACTCAAGGCACTTGCTCGTGCAGGGTAAAAGGCCAGAGACTCATCGGAGAAGGAGAATCGCGCGGCGATGCCGAAGGAACTCAATCTCCTGCCATGGCGATGAGCTGCATCGATCCCGGGCTGCAGCGCATCAAGGAAAGAGAAGGAACTGGAAGAAGCTATCCCGCACCCAGGCACATCCTCGTAGCTTGCTTGGGCTCGCCGGAAACCAGCAACAATAGCGGCAGGCGACTAGCTTGCTCGGGCGACCGACAATGGAGGCGGCGGCGAGTTGGGGAAAAAGGAGTTAGGGTTCGGGAAAAGACGGCCGAACGTGAAAAGAGCTCCTTTTGTATACTGGCGGCGTCCAAGCGTGCGGTGGAGGAGGGCACGGCGTGTCCCGGTCGCCGGCGGCGACGTGGCGGCCGAGCTCTGACGACGGGCCCGACTGACTTTTCCATTTTCAGGAATTAAATCGAGCGAATTTCACTCAATTAATCAGGGCCTGCTCCAAAAATCACGAAACTTTCTGAGATGAAAGAGGACAGATCAAGCTCCAACTTTATCATTGGGACAAAGTAGCATTGAGCAACAGAATTCGATTTAAAAATCGAGGAACAGCAGGATTTACAGGAACGTCTCTGAATTTTTAGAGGCACTTCCAGAATTTAAAAAATTCTGAAAAATTCTCCAAACTTCTCTGTTCTGATGTTCTTTATACAGAATTTTTTTTCAGGGCAAGTTGTTATTGAAAAGTTTGACTTGATTCACAAGCATTGCTTTGACATTTATTTGAACATTTGATTTTTGCATTCAGATTTGATTTGCTTTCAATTTGGTTCAGTTTCTGGGATGTTTTCTGCATATTTTTGGCTGCCGTGACACGGGGTGTCACATAATACTTCTTTCCAACGACTGCCTAGAGTTTCCTTGGAATGCGCTCAACATCCATAACCGCCACATTAATCCTTCCAAAGTCATTCTCATCGGTAGTCACCATATGGACCTCCTGAGTAGCACCCAACATAGAGCCAATCGCCCACAATACAGGGTGTACCCGGAGTTTCTTGGGAAGTAAAAACACCCTGATCCAAGCACTGTCTAATTCAGCACCTTCGTCTTCCTCTTTCCATTCCTCAAACAGCAAACTAACTCCATGTTCTTTTATATGTCAGCTTTTCCAAAAGCCACGGATCTTTGTAAATCAGCCTGGGATGGGAAAGGTACCATAAACGCATTTTTGTCGACTTGAGTGACCTGCCAGTTCCACATTTCAGAGATCAGCCTAACCAATTCCTGAACCAACTGGGGTATCGACAAAGTGCCACGAGCTACCTTCACAAGGGCCAACTTATTATCTGTCTTCACACTGGGCGGAGGAGAAAATGGAATATGGTAGAACCCCCAAACCATTCACCTCATAACCCACAGGACTTGCCAATGGCCTTGATTTTTGTATTTCGTACATCTTGCAGTGAGATGATCAGTGTTCAAACAAATCTTGCACAAAATCTTTGCCATACATTCCTCCTTCTTGTGTCCCAGTTTGAGGCGGTGGTACAGGATTATTGCCCTGATTTGGTACCATCATCGTGTTGCCAAGAGCCGGTGCCTGTGGCACATTGCCATGAGGCGTTAGCTGTTGTGTACTGCTCGGCACCTGCAGCGCATTGTCAAGAGTCGCAACCTGTGTTGTGCCATGGATTGGCACCTGTGGTGGCGGCTGCGGCGTGTTACCGTGAACAGGCACATGCTGGTGGATGCCATGGGCCGGCACCTGCGGCACGTTGACATGGACTTGTGCTCCAGCACCCGCTTGATGTTGCACTTCACCAGGATCTCCCCGACCACCAGCACCACCTCGAGGGTAAGCATTATAGCGGTAAGGTCTGTTGTACGGCCTCGTCCAAGGCCGACCATAACCACCATTCCTGCTTGCTCCCTGATAACCTCTGTTCCTATTGTGGTTGTAGCCTCCGTGATACCCGTTTTCATAGCCATTGGCTGCTGCATCTGCCCCTTGCCGCGTCGGCCCTCCATGACCAATTAGACCACCTTGAGTAGCAGGACCCCTCCCACGAGCAGCTCCTCCATGGCCAGTTCCATCCGCCGCACCCGCGCCCGCACCATCACCCTGCTTGCCTCCCTCCATGCCCCTCGAAACGACCTGAGCGTACGATCTAGGTGATCGCAACTGTTGTGGCGGCGGCTGTGTGCGAGGAGACGAGAGAGCGATAGGTTTTTGGTTGATGTCGTGGAGGATACAATTAGAAACTGGTTTGCTGCCTCTTTGTGAGAAAAATATTTGCAGGCCTACCGATTGGTGTCTCACAGCCCGTTTTAATCCGTGCCCAACTTCTATTTCTGCCGGGTCTTGGATGGGCCAAAGTTGCCCCTCGGACTGTGCGAGATCCGACAACTGCGTTGGGTGTGAAATTTGAAAATATTCAAACAGCCTTGCCGTGTTCATCTCTGGTGATTGATCTGATCTCACCGATGCACCACTTTTGTCCACTACTGATGTATCCTGATTTATGTTTATGTGATATGTCGTCGTTGGTTCAATCAACTTTAACGTTTCATCACATTTTTGGATCGGCGATAGCAGTGGCCAATCACGCGCATCTGTGTTGTTCTGATTTGAAACAACACCTTCAGACGTGATCTTTCCTACTTGGCTCTTTGGTGAACTTACAATTTGATCCGAACTCGTTGATGGTAAAACCATCTTGAACTGATTCGGAGTCAAATGTCCACCACTTTCTCTCTTGAATGTGTTTCTCACAACCACATCTCCAATTGTTCGTAATGGAGATACACGTTTGGGAGGCAATGGTCCTTTCCATGACTTGACCGGAGTTCTTGGTCTGTCATAAATCAAGGATTGGACAATTCGCCTTGCCATTGGGCATTTTCCATTGGATGTTGCAGGAGAAGAAACATTTACCTCATTGGCGAGCATCTCCTTCTCCGCTTGTATCACTTCCTTGATATTGTACTCTGCAGCTTCCGCAACTCGAACAATATGTCCTGTCGACGGAGTGCTGATTGTTAGAAGATTTGGGCTGCAGCCCAAATGATATTCCCAATAAATCCCAAAGGCCCAGTCACACATGTATGGCATGGTGGGGGACTTTAGTCCCACATTGCTACTCTAGGCGTGGAAGGAGGGAAACTTAAATACAAGAGTTGTTTTCACCTGGTTGAAGCTAGCGGAGAGAAGAAGAGGAAAACCACACGCGCACCCTCGCTCGCCTCACCTCGCCAGGCCTGGCCGGGCGGGGTGGGGCGTGGCATGGCGTGGCGATGGTCGCGGCCGCACGGTACCTGCGTGAATGGTCCGGCAAAATCCCAGCCTTGTGCGGGCGGGCCTGCGGCTTCCTTTTGCTCCTCTTTATTTTTGCCATGGAGAAGATTGTGCTGGCCACTTATGCTAAGCAATTATTCTCTCTTAGTGGTCATTAACGCGGTTTCCTAATTGCAGATTAATTACCATAAATATGTGAGCCGTGTGTATATATATGGGGGCGAGACGTCGTCCCCGATCAACCAGTTTTTGCTCCTCTCGCCAAACCCTACTGCGCTGCCATCTCGTCTTCCCCATCCTGTCACCGGCGTCCCACCGGCGTCGGGAGAGCAGGTCTCCGAAGCCTACGTCCCTCGTGTTCTTGGACGGGGTAGGGGCCGTATCAGGTTTTTGGGAAGCGCCGTCGCGACTGCTCGCTGTTCGTCCACGTTTCCGATCGTCTACGCCACCCGTCACCGATCGTCTACATCGGCCGTTGCCGGATCGCTTCCCTATAAGTTGTTTCCTCAACTCCATGATGGATGGATCGTATAGTTAGGCATTCCTAGCTGCTATGATCCTAGTAACTGCTGCTAGCGGTTGTTCCTTTTCATTCCGATATGATTTGTTAGAACATGTAATTGAGATAGCTACACGTGTGATGATCTGCATGCCTAGATTACATGTACTTGAGTTGTTCCTCTTATTTACTGGAATTAGAATTATCATCACTAAATTGCTCTTATTTCCAACAATCCAAAAACATGATAGGCATTTAGTGATGGCTGGATTTGCTGATGCGATGAAACAGGAGAAGTTCAACGGTGTGAACTTCAAGAGATGGCAGACAAGGGTCCAGCTGTGGCTCTCGGCTATGGGTGTGTTTTGGGTCATGGGTAATCCTCCAGCACTACCTCTCGGATCTGAGAAATAGGTGCAGGAGTTTACCGTGGCTACGACGATTTTCGATGCGTTCTTAGCGTTCTCTCTGACCAGTTGTGCGATGTGTACATGCACATCAAAAGTGCTGCAGAACTGTGGGAGGCACTCGAACATAAGTTCGCTGCCTCAGATGCTGGACGCGAGCTATACCTCATGGAGCAGTACCACAACTTCAAAATGGTTGATAACCGTTCGGTCGTGGAACAGGCTCATGAATTCCAACTCATTGTGAGAGAGCTCGATCAGCTTGGATGCAAGCTTCCTGACAAGTTCGTGGCTGGGGGAATTATTGCCAAGTTGCCTTCATCTTGGAGGAACTATGCCACGTCTCTGAAACATAAGAGACAGAACATCTCCGTTGAGGATTTGTTGGCAGGTCTTGATGTTGAAGAGAAGGCTCGGGCAAAGGATGCTCCACCAAGATCTACCGAAGGGTAGTCCAGCGCCAATGTGATGCAGCATGCTGGTAAGAAGAACCAGAACCAAAAGGGAAAAGGAAAGGATGTTCAGACTACTCAATTCAAGAAGAAGATGATGAACATGGATGAGATCGTGTTCTTTTTCTGCGGTGAGAATGGGCACTTCGCCAAGAAGTGTCGCAACCGCAAGGGCAAGAAGGTTCAGCAGGGGCAGAAGTGTGCCAATGTGACTATCGGCGATCCTAGCAGAGGCTCTAGGTACGGTAATTTACCTATTGTATTTTCTGTTTGTCAATCTAACTATTGGTGGATAGATACAGGAGCTAATATTCACGTTTGTGCTGATATCTCCATGTTTTCTTCTTACCAGGTCGCGCGAGGCTCAACCGTCATGATGGGGAACGGCTCGCATGCTTCTGTTCTTGGTGTTGGTTCGGTCGATCTGAAGTTTACTTCGGGAATGATCGTGCGGCTGAAGAACGTGCAGCATGCCCCCTCAATAAATAAGAACCTCGTTAGTGGATCCCTCCTTTGTTGAGATGGGTTCAAGTTGGTATTTGAGTCGAATAAAGTAGTCATTACGAGATTTGGCCAATTCATTGGGAAAGGCTATGATAGCAGAGGCTTGTTCCGCTTTTCCCTTTCAGATTTCTGCAACAAAGTTGTAAACTATGCTTGTGACTCGAACAATTGTGAGGCTAATACTTGGCATTCTCGTTTGTGTCACATTAATTTTGGTTGTATGTCTCGGCTGTCCAATATGTGTTTAATTCCTAAGTTCTCCATTGTCAAAGGCTCTAAATGTCAAGCGTGTGTGCAAGCCAAGCAACCTCGTAAGCCTCACAAGGCTGTAGACAAGTGAAACTTGACGTTATTAGAGGTCATACATTCTGATATTTGTGAGATGAATGGTGTGTTGACAAGAGGTGGAAAACGATACTTTATGACTTTGATTGATGACGCAACTAGAATTTGTTATGTGTACTTGTTAAAAACTAAAGATGAGGCGTTAGAACACTTTAAAACTTATAAGGCTGAGGTGGAAAACCAACTAGAAAGAAAGATAAAACGAGTTAGGTCTGATCATGGTTGAGAGTACTTTTCCAATGAGTTTGACCTTTTCTATTCGGAGAATGGAATTATTCATGAACGAACACCTCCCTATTCACCTCAATCAAATGGGGTTGCCAAAAGGAAGAACCGAACTCTATCTGACTTGGTTAACGCCATGTTAGGTACTTCTGGTATGTCTAAGGCATGGTGGGGGAGGCTGTCTTGACGGCATGTCACATTCTGAATAGAGTTCGCACTAAAAATAGTGATGTTACTCCGTATGAAGGATGGAAGGGAAGAAAACCATCACTCTCATACTTGCATACATGGGGCTGTCTGGCCATGGTCAACGTACCAATTAATAAGAAACACAAGCTAGGACCTAAGACAGTTGATGGTGTCTTTCTCGGATATGCGCATCACAGCACGTCATATAGGTTTTTAGTGATCAAATCAGAGGCGCCTGATGTCTTAGTTGATTCAATAATGGAATCACATGATGTTACTTTCTTTGAACATTTGTTCCCGATGAAGGAGACACACACACTACCTAGTTCGTCTAATGAAGTAAATGATTTAACTCCTGAACCTGTGACTCCCATTGAGCCTATTGAAAACCCACTTGAAAATGAAGAGGATGACAGTGAGGTTGCTCCTCGGAGGAGTAAAAGACAAAGGGTTGCAAAATCCTTTGGTGATGACTTCACTGTGTACCTCGTGGACGATACACCCACATCCAATTCAGAGGCATATGCATCACCTGATGCAGAGTACTGGAAGGGTGCAGTCTGTAGCGAGATGGATTCCATCACCGCCAATGGCACGTGGGAAGTAACAGATAGACCACATGGTTGTAAACCTGTTGGTTGCAAGTGGGTGTTCAAAAAGAAACTCAGGCCTGATGGTACCATTGAAAATTACAAGGCAAGGCTTGTGGCCAAGTGTTATACCCAAAAGAAAGGCAAGGATTTCTTTAACACTTACTCACCTGTTGCCAGAGTAACCACTATTCACGTGCTATTATCTTTGACTGCCTCACATGGTCTTCTTGTCCATCAAATGGATGTGAAGACGGCTTTCCTTAACGGAGAGATGGATGAGGAAATTTATATGGAACAACCAGATGGGTATATAGCACCAGGAAACGAGGGCAAGGTGTGTAGCTTGCTGAAATCTTTGCATGGCTTGAAGCAAGCGCCCAAGCAATGGCATGAGAAGTTTGACAAAACTTTGACATCAGCTGGGTTTACGGTAAATGAAGCAGACACCTGTGTGTACTACCGCTATGGTGGGGGTAAAGGAGTAATCCTGTGTCTGTATGTCGATGACATACTTATCTTTGGGACAAGTCTCAATGAGATAAATGATGTAAAATCATTTCTATCCCAGAACTTTGACATTAAAGATTTGGGAGAAGCTGATGTGATCCTAAATATCAAACTGATAAAGGGTGAGGATGGGATTACTCTTTTACAGTTCCATTATGTGGAGAAGGTCTTGAACCGTTTTGGTTACATTGACAACAAGCCCTCTCCAACACCATATGATCCTAGTCTAATACTTCACAAGAATCGAGGACCAGGAAAGGATCAATTGAGATACTCTCAAATTGTTGGCTCTCTTATGTATCTAGCTAGTGCAACCCGCCCTGATATCTCTTTTGCTGTAAGCAAATTAAGCCGGTTCAATTCTAACCCGGGAGATGATCATTGGCGTGGCATTGATTGAGTCATGCGCTACCTAAGGGGTACAATGAGTTATGGAATTCACTATTCAGGGTATCCTAGTGTACTCGAAGGATATAGTGATTCAAATTGGATTTCAGATGCTGATGAGCTAAAGGCCACTAGTGGATACATATTCACTCTAGGCGGTGGCGCTATCTCTTGGAGATCTTGTAAACAAACCATATTGACGAAGTCAACTATGGAGGCTGAGCTCACAGCTTTGGACACATCCACTACAGAGGCGGAGTGGCTTCGAGAACTTTTGATGGACCTTCCAGTGGTTGAAAAACCAATTCCTACTATTCTCATAAACTGTGATAATCAAACAGTTATTGTGAAGGTGAAGAATAGTCAGGATAACATGAAGGCCAACAAACATGTGAAGCGCAGATTGAAGTCAGTCAGGAAACTAAGGAGCTCCGGAGTAATAGCTGTGGAATACATCCATACAGCTAAAAACCTGGCAGATCCCTTTACTAAGGGATTATCGTGCACTGTGACTGATAATGCATCAAAGGAGATGGGTTTGAGACCCATTTGAGTTACACTACAGTGGAAACCCAACCTATGTGATCGGAGATCCCATGAAGTAGGACCTGGGAAGAACAAACTGTTAGTTAACTGGAGAGTACAAATTACTTATACCCACTCCGTTGGAGATGCAGTACTCTCATATCTGTAAGGAAGGCTGACTTTGTCTTAATGTGTTCTGAGGCTTACATAGCGAGATACTGTCCTACAGGGTATTCTTGCAAGAACACACCTATGTGAGCTCGATTGTTAGTCGCAATCTATAAAGAATTGGGAGTTCTTTGATAAGCTCATGAAGTGAGACAGGAGTACGACTTATAGGCTCCACCCGTTGGGTTGGCACCTGGCACCCAAGTATCAGCTAAGGCCTCAAGTAAAACTTGTCCACACCAAGCTGCCAATTCAAGGCATAGTCCATTGTGCAGCTGTGGATGAGTGTAGCTTGTGGTTCTAGGTTGATGTTCAACCTTAATCGATCTCCACCGAAACACTGGTATAAAAACAGTATTTTGATACGTCGAGCAAACTTTGTGAACCTCTGGGATCTGGTGGGGGCTTGTTAGAAGATTTGGGCTGCAGCCCAAATGATATTCCCAATAAATCCCAAAGGCCCACTCACACATGTATGGCGTGGTGGGGACTTTAGTCCCACATTGCTACTCTAGGCGTGGAAGGAGAGCAACTTAAATACAAGAGTTGTTTTCACCTGGTTGAAGCTAGTGGAGAGAAGAAGAGGAAAACCACACGCGCGCGCTCACTCGCCACGCCTCGCCGGGCCGGGTGTGGCATGGCGTGGCGTGGCGTGGGGATGGTCGCGGCCGCACGGCACCTGCGTGAATGGTCCAGCAAAATCCCAGCCTTGTGCGGGCGGGCCTACGGCTTCCTTTTGCTCCTCTTTATTTTTTGCCATGGAGAAGATTGCACTGGCCACTTATGGTAAGCAATTATTCTCTCTTAACGGTCATTAACGCGGTTTCCTAATTACGAATTAATTACCATAAGTGTGTGAGCCGTGTGTATATATATGGGGGCGAGACGTCGTCCCCGATCAACCAGTTTTTGCTCCTCTCGCCAAACCCTACTGCGCTGTCGTCTCGTCTTCCCCATCCCGTCGCCGGCGTGCTACTGGCGTCGGGAGAGCAGGACTCCGAAGCCTATGTCCCCTCATGTCCTTGCACGGGGTAGGGGCCGTATCAGGTTTTTGGGAAGGGCCATCGCGACTGCTCGTTGTTCGTCCACGTTTCCAATCGTCTACGCCACCCGTCACCGATCGTCTACATCGCCCGTTGCCGGATCGCTTCCCTGTAAGTTGTTTCCTCAACTCCATGATGGATGGGTCGTATAGTTGGGTGTTCCTAGCTGCTATGATCCTAGTAACTACTGCTAGCGGTTGTTCCTTTTCATTCCGATATGATTTGTTAGAACATGTAATTGAGATAGCTACACGTGTGATGATCACTGATCGTCTACGCCACCCGTCACCGATCGTCTACATCGCCCGTCGCCGGATCACTTCCCTGTAAGTTGTTTCCTCAACTCCATGATGGATGGGTCGTATAGTTGGGCGTTCCTAGCTGCTATGATCCTAGTAACTACTGCTAGCGGTTGTTCCTTTTCATTCCGATATGATTTGTTAGAACATGTAATTGAGATAGCGACACGTGCGATGATCATTGATCGTCTACGCCACCCGTCACCGATCGTCTACATTGCTCGTCGCCGGATCGCTTCCCTGTAAGTTGTTTCCTCAACTCCATGATGGATGGGTCGTATAGTTGGGCGATCCTAGCTGCTATGATCCTAGTAACTACTGCTAGTGGTTGTTCCTTTTCATTCCGATATGATTTGTTAGAACATGTAATTGAGATAGCTACACGTGTGATGATCTGCATGCCTAGATTACATGTACTTGAGTTGTTCCTCTTATTTACTGGAATTAGAATTATCATCACTAAATTGCTCTTATTTCCAACACTGATTGCCTTATCGTCGTTGTCCTCCTCCTCAAGTGCCCAGAAACGAGATCGTCCGAGACGGCGATCACGAATTGGATCCGAAGCACAGCTCCTCCTCGCGCCACGTTTCACTGGAGTCCACTCATCATCGCCCAAAGCCGCCGTCGATGTTGGCGACTCCGACGACCTCGCAACCGCTGGGCTCGATGACGGCGTCATCGGAGAGCCCGGCGATCCCCTAGCCCCAGCTCCGCTCACAAACGATCCCGCCAGCGAGGTATTATCCATCGCCGACGGGCGAATGGGCGATCGCCACTCCGCCTTTTTCGCTCACGCATGACCGCTTGGGGTGGCTTGCGAGTACCTGCGTTGTGCCGCAGACTAGTTTGCGGCTCATGTGGCACGTGTGGCGTGCAGCCACATCCTGCCCAGCTTTCATCCAGACTTGAACCATCATGCAATTGGGGCATCGGATCCTACAGGCATTCCATTGATAACTCATATGTAATGGAAACAACCATTGACTTCGTAGCACAAGTCCTCAACATATTGCAAGCTATGCGCACAGTAAGAAATGAAACCTGTTGAAATGCTACAGGGGCAGCGACCATGAACCCTGCTTCTGTCAATCTGTACTTGTCCATCTGCGACGATGCTGTTATAAAGTATAACAGCCTCTGTAAGAATCCTAGACAACTTGGGAACGTGATTACTAAAACAGAAGTACAAGAAATCTCCTTACTAAGCAGGATCACATGATTCCGTTCCTGACGCTTCCCATCCCGAAAATCATACTCGTCACCCATATGTAGCTGCAGATATTGGAGGCTGGAGCTGTGGAAAGGCTTGCTTCGGAATCTTCAGATAGTAGATGAGTATATTTGTCCTCCGCTATTGCCACCTTTTATTCCAATATTTTCTGAATTACTTATGTTCTACGCCTTTAGTGAGCACATGGCTTGTCTTCCGAATTACTTATATATGTTCTATGCCCCTATGTACTTTATATATGCAGAAAAAGAGATAAGTATTTCCATTCTCCAGTACAAAGAGGACACAGAATAAGTTGTCACATCCTAGGAAAAATATTTCGGGAACAAAAAAAATTCGGAGGTCACCGATAAACATGAAATTTCGGGAATTTCGGAAATTTCGGCGAACAAAATTTGAAATTTTTACAAAGTTTTCACATGATTTCACAAGAAAGGGTCTCAAATCTGTAAAATATTATGATTGCATACATAAACTAGATAATTTGGACTCGTGTAGGGGGTCAAGGACCGAATTTTGTTGGTACTGTTCATTTCGACAATATTTCGGACACCACCGGAAAAGGCGAAATGTCGGATATTTCGGTGAAATTTCGCCGAAATTGTTTTCCTAGCTCACAGCGTGTGTGCCACTGCTGTGTGGATGCTCCAGTTCAATATGCATAGGGAAGTTTTTTTTCCGCGTAACTAACGTACCGTCTCGTTCTTTTGTTCCTCCTAATTGAGTAGCCGTGTAACCTGTGCATTTTCCTACGCCTTGGAACTGTTGGATGTGAGGTGCCTGCAATTGCTTCAAAAAATACAAGAAGCTAGTCGTAGTACACTGAAGTACAGTGGTAAGCCTGCCAGGTCAAAACTACTTTGTACAACCCTCAAAAGAAACAACGGTGCTGTCGATCGAGCCAAACGAGCCGCAGTGCATGACCGAGCTGCGCCTCCTCACGGGCGAATAGAGTTGTACGCCACGATCTATGGCTTCGTAGGTGCACGCAGACCCGTCTCAGATAATACTACAAAGCCTAACTTTGGCAGGCCCGTTAGGGCGGTCATTACATTAGTTCATCACCTGCCACTCGGGCCTGGTAGGACACGTTGGAAGAAATCACCGTTCTGGAGTTTTAGACCTAAGTGACACCACTAAGTATGTTTGAGGTTGTGCTTGTGAAAAATCCAAGTTTGTAGACCTAGATGGTAGAGCAGGCCAAGTTGCATATCACCTCCACTGTATTCCACTCTTCATTATTAATTATATCTAGACTTGAAAAAGAACTCGTATCTTGGCTCTTTTATGATTCATATTTTCTTTCCATGCCATATATATGATGGTATGCAGTTTGATTCATTTGCCGGGGGCATCTTTAATAGTGTCAGGGAACATAATAAGTTATAGTCGTTCGACCAGTATTTTCTATTAGAATATATCTCAACATATCAACAAAATCTGATACTAAGAAATTACTATTGAGTGCTCAAGTGTCTGATAAATAAAGATATGAGCATATGTAGAAGATGTATGATGGATAAAAAAACAAAAGCCCGGTTTCAAATCATTTCTGCCTTTGTCAGATAGAGATCATTACGGATTTGTGAATCCAAGCAAATAATCGTAGACCGTCACATTGCTAGAGTTAAAATGGTGGTCTTATTTTTCCAGCTAAAGGGAATAAAGCAGTGAACTATTAGGTGATGAGGTTTAAATCTTATGATCGCTGATGAATCCTCAAAGGTTCTCATGGATGTTGCACCCAAAAAAAAAGGTTCTCATGGATGACATACTACATATGATACAGGTGAAATTGGAGTGAGAACGAGGATACACTATCACAAAAAAAGGCTTGTAGCGGCGCAACCAAAATTTGTTAGTGGCTGGTATACGAAAGGTTCTCATGGATGACATACTAGATATGAAGAACATGGTAAGTCACCCGGGGTAGTGTTTGGTTTCACGAATCATGTGCCATACATGTACGAGATGATACAGAATCTGCTAAGTCTCTGTGTTTCAATGGCTGAATTGTATCAACTCAAAGGATGATATAGATTTTGAGAATATTCCATAAAAATGATGTATCATGTCCTTCAAGAAATAAGGCCCCACCATGCAGTTCAAGTATACTTAATTCCACTAACTACTTGTTATTAGGGATCAACAACTATAAATTGTTCTTAATGATTGTTAGCTAAAAATGAGGCATAATTATATATTATTATACAAAATAATTATTACATTAGGTACTTAGTAGTGATAAATTAGCATAAATTATTGATAATTATAAATACAAAATATTATTAATTATTATGAAGTTATATCGTACGTGGTGGGGACTACCGTACGTGGTCGAGACCCAGCGGATCCTTCAGGGACCGAAAGTGCAGGACCTCGCAGCTACTCGCCATGATGCAATTGGTCAACCATGCTCGCCATGAGCCGCACCATCCGAGGTGCTTAGCCTTCGTCGCCGTGCGTGCCTTGCCATTTTGATCAGCTTGGCCTTACGCAATATGACCACGTGATTTGAACCCTGATGCTTCCCATGCCACAAATCATTTATGTGTCACCCGTTTGTAGATGCAGCTGTTGGAGATCAGAGCTCTGAAAGAACTCACGCCTAGCATACTGGATGAGTTTATATCGTCAACTGTAACATCCTTTTCTTTGCCCATTTCCTAATCTATTTACGTAATGTTCCGCGCCTTCAGTGAGAACAAGGCCCGTCTTATGATGGTTGTTAAAGTTATGTACCATATATGGTTGCAGAAAAAAGATAAAAATATTTGCACATCAAGCACGTGGGTAAATATGTTTGTGTCAGCATGTGCCAATGCTGTGTTGGAACTAGCTACGACCCAAAAGATCTTTTGGCTGCTTTTGATTGAAAAAATCGTATAACTTAAGAAGTTTCCTACACCAAGAGAACTCGTGGATCTTGGGTATCAACGATTAAAGAACCAAAACAAAAAAAGAACGGAGCAGGTTGTATTTCAGATGCCTCCACCAAACTTGAGTGTTAAGACTGATAAGCATACGAGTCCATATATCTATAAAAAGCAAAAGCAAGGCCGGTTTTAAGTCATGTTCGACCGTGTTACATAATACATATAAAGCCAGAGAAGTAAAATAGTGTTGGGCATCGTTTAAGAACCCACTTTATGGCACCAAATTCATTGGTTTAATTTTATTACTTTGTATTACTAGAAAGTGCAGATGTTTGGCTTAATCCAGAGAATTATTTAATCATTAGAAAGACTAAGGAATGAAGAGTTGGGCAGAGTTGCATCATGAGTACATCATGTCCTCCATGGAAGCGTCGCCTTGGAGAGATCGATTCTCCTCACATTCGAATGGTGTGCAGTCGATCTCCACAAGATGCACATGTTTGTTATTTATTGGTAGTGGTCGATCTCCACCAGATGTGCAGTTGTGGATTTTCTCGGATCTCTACTAGCAGCGGCGGTGCATGGGAGCCCCTTCTTTCAACAGTAAAGCTGTATCAAGGAGATGTCTTTCTTTTTGTTAGTTATTTTTGTTTCATCAATGTGGCAATCCTGCACGCCTAATGATGTCCGATATCGGTGATTGTATTTAGTTGCAACTCTGTTTAAAGTCAATGCCAATTAGTTGTAGCTCTCCTAAGATTCAATGTGCTGGGTTAAATACAAACTTGTTCCACGCATGTAGATGGGAGGCCCGAAGGAAATGTAGAGTCTCGAACTCAGACTGTCCAAAGTTGCAAAGGTTATACCGTCGCTAGTAATTTTGCTAATTTTTTGTTTTTGTCCTTCAAAGGGCACATGGTTTGTCTTGTGATGGTTGACAAGTACAAATAACCCAAAAAAAAAAAGGAAAGGAATGGAATGGACTTTTGTTTTTGTACTGTAATGCACATCACCACTTATTGTTTGTGATAAGTATCTAGGATAAAATACCGGCATGTCTTTAATACATCTAATAAGACATTTATCAGGTATGGCTATGTCTAAATTGCAACAAAGATGGTCGCCACCACAAGGAACTCGACTGTCACATCCCAAAATTCTAAATTTTGGTTTGTGAATAAATTTCACTAAATTTTAAAACTTTTTGTAATAGTTTAAAATTTGGGCCAATTGCAAGATAACCATCGGTTCGGACTCTAATTGCGTTTTCACCATCCATTTTCAGATTTTGCGATTTCACCATCCGTTTTTGAATCTGAACAACAATTTTACCATCGGTCCGTTAGGAGCCTCAAATGGTGTTAACTTGCTTGCACAAAGACTAAATTACCCTTTTGCGTTTTTACCATTATGTTGCTCTTTGTTGTGTGAATCAACCATAAATTTGACATGAGAGATTTGAATTCATTGTAATTTCAAAATCTGAATAGAATTTGATATGAATAAAGAGTTTTGATCAAATTTCATGGAAATTTGAAATCTGGACAGAAATTTAGCCACCGAAGCCTCCTCCATCTCCTGCTCACGCATGCACAGCACGCCCGCTGCCCCTGCCTGCGCACGCGCCAGCCAGCTCCCACGCGTGCGGCCCGCTGCTCCTGCCTGCGCAGCTCACCCCCTGCCAGCTGCTCCATCGCGCGCACGCCCCGCCTGTGCAGCTCAAATGCGCGGCAGCCCGCGCGCAGCCGCCTTCCATCGCGCGCCTTGTAGATGGCGGCCTGCCTGTGCAGCTCACACGCGTGCAGCCCCCAGATCCTGCAGCTAAGGCCCTCATGCCGCCGCAGCCGCCTTCTCTCCTGCCGCCGCCGGATCGACTCCCTAGGGTTAGGGTTCGTCGCACCCTGGCTTCAGCTCGAACAGAGAGAGAACAGAGAGGGAGTCGGGTCCAGGGAGGGAGGGAATCGGGTCCAGAGAGGGAGAAGGAGGGGCAAAAGAGTCCGGTGGGGATTTCCGAATATGGGTTTTCCTTATTTTTATTCGTTAATTCGCTATTCTCTGACGTCGTTCGGTTTGGATGGCTAACGAAGCATTCGTAACACACAAACGATGGTAAAAACGCAAAATTTGAAAAACGATGGTGATTCCGCAATTAGGCCTCAAAAGGATGGTCAAAACGCCATTGTCCCTTAAAATTTTGTAACAATGAGTGTTGTCACATTTATTTAGGGAAAGGAAATTATTTTCTAAATTAATTAAATTAATTTTTTTATTTATTAAGGTGTTTGTTGCATTCATGCTGCTATAAGTGCATTTAGGATTGTATTGGGTGCAAAAATGAATTTAAAACCGTGTAGAAATTCGATTTGGAAAATAGTTTGAGAAAATGAAACAGAAAAGAGAAATCCTTTTTATTCAGCCGTATGGGCCGAATTCTCCATGCCCCGTTACCTTTTCCCTTTGCTTTTCTCCTTTTCTTTCTCTTTGCTTGGGCCGGCCTGCTTTTTCTCTTTTTCCCCCGCAGCCCAGTTTCCTTTTTTTCCTTTTTCCAGCCCAGCGCAGCCCGCCCGGCCTTCTTCCACCTCCAGTCGTGCGAGCGCCGGACTCCACTGCCGCCGCCTCCCGTTACCGCGCCGCGCCCGGACTCTCCCCAGTGGCGGAGCCAGGCCTAAAGCTGAGGGTGGGCCGGAATGCTGTTGGGCCGGGAAAGAGGAAAATCTAAAAAAAAAAAGAAAAACGACATTGTAGCAAGTGCTACAGTACTAGAAAGCAACACTGGGCTGAAATTGGGGGTGGGCCTCGGCCCACCCTCCCCCTGGCTGGCTCCGCCCCTGACTCTCGCTCCCTCTTTCTTGATCTCCAAGGCGGCACGCCCTATAAAACGAAACCGCCAACACCTACTCTCCCTTTTCCCGAAGTTGCAGCGTCCCGGAAACCCTAACCCTAACAGCGCGCCGCCGTCCGCCATTGCCGACGACTGGAGCTCGACGAAACGCCGATTTAAGCCGCCTCCGTCTTCAAAGAGTCGCCGAGAAGACGCCCCGAAGCCTCCTCGTTTGATTTCTACGAGCCGTGCTGCTTCTCCACCTCCGTAGCCGCCTTCTCGACGTCGCCGACGACCCGCCGAAGTTTGTTCGCGTCGCCAGCTCAATTCGGCGTTCTCCTAGCTCTCGCGTGACCCCAGGTGAATTCTCTGTTCTCTTATCTTCCTTCTGCACCCATCGCAACGAGCAACCAGCCGCCGTAGCGCCAAATCGATCAACTCCGGCGAGCCGCCGCCCTTCTCCGGCGAATGGCGCATCGAGGACCAGTGGACCATGGTCTCAGCCCGGTCCACAGACCGATGTTCCTTTTTATTTTAAATCCTTTTCTGGTTTATAAAATCCTTATTAAATGTTTCCTGTTTTATTTTAATTTATTTATTTTCCAGAAAAGGTAATTTTACAGTTAACACCTCAGCTTTTATCAAATCATATTTATGTCCTGTCTTCTTACATAAACCACCCTGAGTTTCCAATAACTTACGTTTTAGTCCAAATGTTTTACACTTTTGTCCCTAATCTTTTTCGTATTTACAAATAGGTACCCAAACTTTTCTGCATTAATATTTTCGCCCTTAAATATTTCTGAATTTACAAATGACCCCTGATTCTTTTTGTTTTAATCTTTTGACGCCTAAAACTTCAAAGTATCATAACTATTTTATAGCATAGTTTTCATAGTCATTTGGTATTGTTTGTTGTATTGTTTCTTATTGTTTTTTGCTTGTGTGCTTGTTCTTTTGGTTGCAATAATTAGGAGACGCATCGTACGTGAATCTTCAAGAGCAAGACTACGAGGTCACCACTGAGCAGCAAGACAAAGGCAAGTGTCCTTGACCATTTTGAACCTATTGCTTTCTCCCACTAGTTTAGTCGTGCATTGTGTTTAATACTGAATCCCATGAGTCTGTACCATGTTCCATATCATTCCTTGTCGCTCTTGTTGTGATGCTTTGGTCTATGTGTTGGTAGTTAATGCTTAGCCATTCTTTTGAGTCATACACCTAATCTTGTTAAGTTGAATAATGGTTCACTTCAACATGATAATTTGGTAACCTTTTTAGCAACATGGAACTTAGGACTGGTGGTATACTCCGTGAGCACCAGTGGTCGATGGGTTCTTCTAGGAGAACCAGCCTTGTTTGTTGTTAAGGTTTTTGACAATGATGGAGTCTTTGGGATCCTCAATGGCTAGTGGTGTCTTCATGGAGCACTAGTATTGGTGGGTTCGATGGGAGCATCATTGACTGGTGGAAGTCTTTGGGAACATCAATGGCTAGTGGTGTCTTTGTGGAGCACTAGTGTTGATGGGTTCCATGGGAGCATGCACCAGTGTTGGTGGGTCTTCGCGGAGCACCAACGCCCAATGGAGTCTTCTGGGAGCATCGGAGGAACTGATGGAGTCTTCTGGGAGCATCGGAGGAACTGATGGAGTCTCCTGGGAGCATCAGTTCGATAGTGTGTTTGGGTTGGATGTTTTCACTGGTGGTGTGCTTCGTGAGCACCAGTCTTTAATAATGGTTTTTCTGAGAATGCTAGTTTGTTAATGGTTTGCTTCATGAGCACTAAGTTTGATGATCTATCTTGATTTACTTCGTTTGTTTTGTTATATCATATGACCTAGTAAATAGGTTGCTCTTGGATAATGTGTCTTAAATGTAGATGGCATTTCTGCAAATAAACCTTTGTATAGCCTTTCCTCATTGTTGCCTTGCATGTCATACTTTTCTCCCACTTGCGGATTATGACATGTACTCACACTTGCTATCCCCCACACAAACATGAAATGCTGCTCAGATGATGGTGGTGAGTACTTCTACGATGGATATGGTGACTACATCTAGCTTGTGGAGCCCCGGTCGACGTCCCTGTGGAGTTATGAAGTCCTCCGCTAGCTTCTTCAAATCGTTTAAGACTTTGAGTTTATTATTATTTTAAGGTTGTAATTGTTATTAAACCCAGTTTCTGTTATTTACTTGAGTCACTACATGTATGAGACATGATCCTGGCATACATGTGCGGTTATATAAAAAACGGGTGTGACATCGACTAGGTAAACATTGAAGTATGCTACGAAGAGAAACCAAGTAATTGTGCTTCAATGGAACATCTTGTGCTCAATGGCATTTCATTACTGGCGATAGGACTCACCTAGTAATCACACTCAGGGATGCATGTATGCAAGTTGATGTATTGGTCCCAAGGGTCCCACTCTCAGGTCTAGGTCTTCTGAGCTGTTCCTAGCATGTATACCTATGCTAAATGCTACACTAATGCTTATATGGTTACTCTCGTCTAGTGTCACTGATTAACTTTATATATCGATATGGTGGCTTCCAATGTAATTTGGCTGACTTACGAGTTACAATGGATACATCATGAATGATGCGAAGGGGCGAGATTTGTTGCCACTGGTAGTGTGATAAAAGGTAGATTTTTTTCGTGACCTCTAGACAAAAGCACGATATATATGTTTCGAGGAGAAAAATTTCCTAAGCCTGGCACGGTGGCACCAGCGATACAGTGCTAATGAAACAATACACCCATGTGCAGTCCTTCTTCAGTTAGTCTCTGTGAACCATTATTAGGTATCGAATAGAATAGTGAGTCCATATTAACCATGTGCAGCGGTTGGTGCGATTTCGTCCATCTGACTAGCATAAGGTACGGTGTCTGTTCTTGTCCATGGCAATTTCAAACGCTTATAATTAATGTCCTATTGCTACTCGGAATTCCTAACATCAAGGTCATATCATTTTAGGGAGGAACCTATAAGACTGATATTTGGATCCATGATATAAGGGATTCCC
The DNA here is from genome assembly GCA_007726485.1 of Eragrostis curvula. NCBI lineage: Eukaryota > Viridiplantae > Streptophyta > Magnoliopsida > Poales > Poaceae > Eragrostis > Eragrostis curvula. Next base: position 72,681 of record RWGY01000953.1, read on the forward strand.
AAGCCTCAGTATATTTTGTCAAGGTCAACCTTCGCCAATTAGCTCAGCAATGTTACGTCAACAAGTTTATAATTGGCAAACTGCTTGCATATCCACTTGTTGGAACTATTCTCATAATTTTAATGTTATAGAATTAGATAATCACAAATTAAATTGATAAGTTTACAGATGGTAAGAACTGCTTGCATGTCAGGGGTACATAGATTCAAATAGTTGATTCATATGGAATCACAATATCACATTGGTACATAAATCCATTGAAGCGTTTCCGCTTTTCACAGGATCGAGTCAGAACGCGCTGATGAACAGACGCAACAGTACATCACATAAAAAGCATAAATTTTACATCTTCAAGTTATTACATCAAGTACAAGTGATTTAAAACACGAGAGTACACAGCGGAAATCTAAAGATAAATAAATAACTACTACTCTCGACGAAACAAAGGCCGCACATCGAAGCCCCGCGATGTGGACCTGCTGAAAGCTCCACCAAAGATCAGCGGAAGAAAGAACAAACCTGCACAAAAACATAAAGAGCCAAACCCTGAGCAACTAATACTCAGCAAGACTTACCCGTCAACGTGGCTAACTACAGCCGACTCCTAATATGCAAAGGCAACAAGGGGTAGGCTGACTCAATTGCATAAACCCGCACTAATCACTTGGTCCTTACTTTCAAGTTTTAATTTTAAGTTAAGTACTTATCCAGTAAAACTGTGCACTTATCTCTAAAACAGATATAAAAGCAGTACATCAGGTAAGCAATATAACAATAATGAGACATAATGTAACAGTAATGAGCTAGCATCATCATATCATCATTCACAGCACACTACAATGTGACTCAGTGAATAAGGTTGCTCTTGACCGAGAGCGGCGGCATCGATGTACATCCTGCAGAAGAAAACCTGACCACACGACATATGCAGCATAAAGTCCACATATGGCAACCTTTTACAAAGCCCCCGCAGAGCCGACTCAATCTGCTGCTCCCGGCGGAAGTCTTGGGCCCACAAAACACCCGGCCCAGCCGTCGTCCGTGGGTGGCCTCCCTCATTCCCCCGTAGCAGCAGGCGGTGATGTCGTCCCCACGATTGCTAAGCTACTAAGTTTACTAGGCCCATAGAACACTAGCATGTGATCAGTACGTTCGAACTTGCTCAACAGGGCCAACAACGGACGGTCCTTAACCGACACAGACGGGGCTACCACTATGAAGGCCTAGCCTTCTCCATCCATCTATACAAACAATTCCCCGTCCGGTCTCAACAAATCCTAAATCCATCTAGTGCAATCCAGGGTGGTTCCTATCATGCGAGTGGGACCTACCACTCGTCTTCTACCGTCCGCTAGCCACTAAGCATAGCAAGCTCTAACGTTAACCTAGACCACATCTACAAAATATGACACAAGGTAGGATATAGAAGGGTAATCCTAATGCAGTTCTAGGGTTCCACATCAACTCCTAATAAACCTAATGCACAATCAATTACTAGCCCCAATCAAGTGATAAACAAAAATCTAAACAGGTAGGCATGCACCGGGGCTTGCCTGGCTCAAGAACGACGCTATCACAAGCACAGTCAGCAAGGGATCAGTCAGTGGCTCCTCTTGAGTGCCTCAGCATTATGGTCCTCCAGCTGCTCCTTGATCACCTCGCGTGCTATATGTCATGACAAGGAAATGCAAATTAGATGCAATGAACATGAGACAATTAAATTAAAGTTGATTACTTGAGTTAATTCAAGTGTGTACTTCAGTTATCATGATTTTGTAACTTAATTAAGGGTTGCTGACATACTTCTGAGATTAAGCACCACTGGAAGTGATTTACTGTGAATTTTGAAGATTTATTGAATTCTGGACTATTTATAACAGTTTAAACAAGTGCAGAAATGAAATATATCATAAGAAAATAATTAGACAAGATATAACAGTGGGAAAAATGTTCTGTAAGTGTGTTGAGAGGTTGTTTACATGCATGCAAGATTTCAGGAATAAAGGACTAACAGAGAATTTATTATGATTTAAACAACTATTAATACATTAAGCTTTTTACAGAAAACTGGAAGATGATTTGCATCAGTTTGACAGACTGGATAGGTAGATCAGAGCACATGGAAGACAACAAAACTGGTTTCGCATTTTTCTGATGTGTATTCTATTTTCTATGCATTTTACAAGTTTCAGATTATTTAGACGAAAAATCCAGAAATTGGGAAAAATGCAGACCACTCAGATCTGAGCCACAGGGAGGGCTACACAACGTCCAGCACACCAGATCCGGCCCTGGATGAACCAGAGCTCGGCCATGGCCGCTCGAGCTCGCCGGAGAACGGCGGCAGCTCGCCGGAACTGGCCAAACAGCCTCCAAAAATTCCAGAAAAAATATTGGAATGATGAAGAGCTCAACGCACATCTATTTGAGGGGATTGGGGTCGACGGGAACCAACGGAGAGTGGCCGACGACGAGTCCAGCGGCTCAGACAAGAACGGCGACGACGAACGCATGAACGGAAGAACTAAACGATGGGGAAAAAGGAGGGGGAGCTTCACCTTGACACACCAGAGCCCGGCACGCAGCGCGTTGTCGACGAGGAGGGCTGGAAGAGGGAACTCGACTTGGGGCTGCCCGACGACGACGACGTACAGACGCGGGGAAGAAACTCGATGTGCGACGTCCTGGGTTGCTTAAAGGTGATGGGAACAGGTCAGAGAAAGGCACGGACTCGATGAGAAGCTATGGAGGCGAGCAATTGAAGTGAAGCTCACCGGAGAAGACGAATCGTGCGGCGGCGCGATGGCGGGTTGGACCGCCGGACTCGGAAAAGATGCGCCGAGTTCGCGTGGCTCACGGCGGCAGACGAGCAATGGTGGCCATGGCGAGGTGCGGGGGATGCTCGCGTGGCTACGCAGAGGTGGGTCTCGGCCGGAGTCGGCTTGACGACGGCACGACGGCGACGAGAAGCTCGAGCTTGAGCTCGGCGATGGGAGATGGCGGCTAGGGTTAGGGTTTCAAGTGGCGGCGGTCGAGGGAGAGAATGGGGAGGAGTGACGCGGCTCGGTCCCTTATCCGGTGTACGGGCGGAGGCGCGTGGCGTGGCTTCGGTCGACGCCGGCGACGTAGTTGCCATGTTCTGTCAGCAGCCTCAACAGATTTTTGTATTTTCGGTGACTTAAATCCAGCAAATTTCAGATAATTAATCGAGGTACTTCCGCTGCTCCAAAATTCACCAGAAATTCTAAGATGCAAGATCACAGATTCAGCTCCAACTTTTATTTTGGGTCGATGTGGATCGGAGCAACAGAATTGGGTTTAAAAATCGAAGAACAGTAGGATTTGCACGAACATCTCTGAATTTTCAGAGGCACTTCCAGAATTTGAAAAATTCTGGAAAATTCTCCAAAATTCTATTTTCTGATGCGCTTGCTACAGAATTTTTGTTTGGGTCAGGTTGTTATTGAAAAGTTTGAGTTGCTTCACAAGCATTGGTTTAACATTTATTTGAATAATTTGATTTCAATTCAGATTTAGGTTTGAACTGATTTGGTTCAGGTTTTGGGAGTGTTTTCTGCAGGTTTTGGCTGCCGTGACACGGGGTGTCACAGCCCTCCCCCCTTAAAAGAATCTCGTCCCGAGATTAAAGAGAAGGAAGGCAAAACGAATGACGAAAGAGCGAAGAATAAGATGCAAAAATGGAATAACTAAAGAACGCACCTCGGAGGTAGAAAACCGGGAAAATGGGAGTTCAGGAACTCCGCTGTCTCCCAAGTGGCCTCGGCCTCAGAGTGGTTGCTCCATTGCACCTTGTAGAACTTAGTGATCTTGTTCCTAGTGACCCTGTCCTTCTGATCAACAATATTGACAGGCTGCTCTGGGTAGGTCAAATCTTGCTCAAGCTGCTCCACATCACTGACCACTCTGTCTGTCGGAACCTTCAAGCATTTCTTCAACTGGGAAACATGGAAGACATTGTGAACTCGGAGAGATTTGGTGACAACTCCAATCTGTAAGCGACATGTCCACATCTCTCCACTATCAGAAAAGGTCCAACGAACCGAGGGGCAAGCTTTCCTCTGACACCAAACCGATGTACACCCTTCATGGGAGAGACTCGAAGGTATACGTGGTCGCCAACTGCAAACACCAACGGTCGGCGTCTTCTATCTGCATAGCTCTTTTGTCGAGACTTGGCAGCTCTCAAGTTAGACTGAATGCGGCGAACGGTCTCCTCTGCTGCAGCCACTAAATCTGGTATGGGAATGACTTCCTCATCAGTCACAACTGTCTGCTCTGCTGCATCTGCGGGCCTTGCCTTGAAGATGACTCTATCGCCGGCCTCAACCCAATTAAGGGGAGTCCGACAATGACGTCCATACAAAGCCTCAAACGGTGCCATCTTGATGCTCTCCTGATAACTGTTGTTGTACGAGAACTCTGCCAGTGGTAAGCTCTCATCCCAACACTTGCCATGGTGTAGCACGCAGGCATGAAGCATATCCTCTAGAATCTGATTCACCCTCTCTGTCTGGCCATCTGTCTTAGGGTGATAAGCTGCACTACGAATCAATGTGGTGCCCAAAGAAGCATGTAGCTGCTCCCAGAAACGAGAAACAAACTGAGGTCCCCGATCAGAAATGATAGTCTTGGGCACTCCATGCAGACAAAGAATCCGGGCGATGTACAACTCAGCATACTTCTTCACAATGTAACCTATCTTCACTGGAATGAAGTGAGCAGACTTGGTCAGTCGATCAACAATCACCCAAATAGAGTCATGCTTCTGCGATGTGAGAGGTAAGCCAACAATGAAATCCATGCTGATATCCTCCCACTTCCAAGCTGGAATACTCAAGGGCTGAAGTAATCCTGCAGGCTTCATATATTCTGCCTTGACCCTCCTGCATGTGTCACACTCAGAAACATACTGTGCGACCTCCCGCTTCATGCGGGTCCACCAGAAGCGACTCCTCAAATCCTGGTACATCTTGTTGCTGCCAGGGTGGATAGAATACTTGGACGTGTGCGCCTCATTAAGAATCTTCCCGCGCAACTCAAAGTCCTTTGGAACAACCAATCTGTCCTTGAACCATAGGACTCCATCCTCATCCTCCTTGAAACACTGGACTCTAGCTTCCCCGAGCTTGAGTCTTCTCTTGAGGTGACCCACTTTCTCATCTTTCTTTTGCGCTGCCACAATCTCATCACGCAAGGTCGGAATAAGTGATATATTGGCCAAAGAGCCATAAGCATACACTCGAAAACTGGGCTCTGCCTCTACGTATGGAGCAGCGATAAGATTATTGCAATGAGCCTTGCGACTCAAAGCATCAGCAACCACATTAGCCTTCCCTGGGTGATAGTGAATCTCCAAATCATAGTCCTTGATCAGCTCTAACCATCTCCTCTGGCGCATGTTCAGATCTGACTGTGTGAATATATACTTGAGGCTCTTGTGATCTGTATAGATATGCACCAGATTTCCCAACAGATAATGCCGCCATACTTTCAAAGCAAGTACAACAGCTGCAAGCTCAAGATCATGAGTGGGGTAATGCTCTTCATGTCGCTTAAGCTGCCGAGAGACATAAGCAATCACCCTGCCATCCTGCATCAGCACACAACCAAGACCAGTACCAGAAGCATCACAATACACATCAAATGGCTTGGTGATATCGGGCTGAGCTAAGACTGGGGCGGTAGTGAGAAGCTTCTTTAGATTCTGGAATGCTTCACCACACTGAGGGCTCCACACAAACCTCACATTCTTTTTCAGCAACTCAGTGATGGGCTTGGAGATCTTAGAGAAGTTCGGAATGAACCGACGGTAGTAACCAGCCAAACCAAGGAAACTGCGAATCTCAAAGATAGTAGTGGGAGCCTTCCAATTTAGAACATCCTGCACCTTGCTAGGATCAACTGCTATGCCCTCTGCTGAAATAACATGGCCCAGAAAAGGAACTTCAGTCATCCAGAACTCACACTTGCTAAACTTGGCATACAACTTGTGATCTCGCAGACGCTGCAACACAATGCGGAGATGCTGCTCATGCTCCTCCTCATTCTTGGAGTAAATGAGAATGTCGTCAATAAAAACCACGACAAACTGGTCCAACTCAGGCATGAACACAGAGTTCATCAGATACATGAAATAAGATGGAGCATTGGTCAACCCAAATGACATGACAAGATACTCATAAAGCCCATATCTAGTAGAGAATGCAGTCTTCGGGATGTCCTCTGCACGAATCTTAATCTGATGATACCCTGAACGAAGATCAATCTTGGAGAACACCTTGGCTCTAGCTAGCTGATCGAACAAGATATCAATGCGAGGCAACGGATACTTATTCTTGATGGTCACAGCATTGAGCGGTCGGTAGTCCACACATAGCCTAAGTGTTTGATCCTTCTTCTTCACAAACAAAGCGGAACAACCCCAAGGTGAAGAGCTTGGACGAATGAAACCCTTGTCCAATAGCTCCTTCAACTGATTGTTCAGCTCTGCTAGCTCATTTGGTGACATCTTATACAGCTTTCTGGAGATAGGTGCTGTGCCTGGCTGCAAATCAATCTGGAACTCCACATCACGATTCGGCGGCATGCCTGGCAACTCATCTGGGAACACATCTGGAAACTCACGTACCACTGGTATCTCATCAAGACTCTGGCCAATCGCCTGATATACAGCTGGATTCTGGATAGATGGAGATAGAAGCTGAATGATCATCTTGCCATGAACTGGAGAATCAAGTCTAACCGCACGCGAAGGGATATCAAGTAAAGCACCATGACGCTTCATCCAACTCATCCCTAGGATCACATCAATCCCTTGGTTCTCAAGTACTATCAGACAAGCCTCATAGATCTTTCCTCCTAAAACCAGAGGTGCGCGCAGGACCATCTGATTTGTGACTGATTGCCCTCCTGGGGAGCGAATGACATATGGTGTCTTCATAACACTTATCGACAAATGATGCTTATGTGCAAAAGTCTTGCTGATGAAATCATGTGAAGCTCCTGAATCAAAGAGTATGACCACAGGATGTCCCTTGAGTGAAAAGGTACCCGCTAACACCGGTTCACCATCTGGAACTTCCTCCAATGTTGTATAGTTGACATGGCCTGTCTTCATTGGAGCTACTTTGCCATGAGAGGGCTGCTGACTTGGGGCTGGAGGTGCATTGTCCAGCTTTGGAGAAGGACAATCATGAGCATAGTGTCCTGATACACCACAGTTGTAGCAAGGACCTACATCTGGTCGAACTGTGGACCGCTGCACATGTGGCCTTGTAGCGCTCATAGGAGGAGCAACGTGAGATGCTCTCGGCTGTGGTGGAGGCGGCTGACACACCTGCTGCTGCTGCTGGTGAGAAGGTAGTGGTCCACTGTAAGCAACTCGATACTTCTGCACTGGACTACTGGAAGATCCAACTAATGCCCTTTTCTTCTTTTGCTTCTCCACCTGATGGGCTCGCAGACTATCCTCCAACACAATAGCAGCACTAACCAACTCATTGTAACTGCCAAACGTGTTGATGACCAAGCGAGTATGCAACTTGGTGGTAAGCCCTCTCATGAAGAAATCTCTTTTCTTCGCATCAGTGTCAACATATTCAGGGGCATACTGAGCAAGATTGTTGAACACCCTGGAATACTCCAATACATCCAACGTGCCTTGCTTGAGATCTAAAAATTCCATGAGCTTCCTTCTGATGATGCCCGCAGGAATATAGTGAGCTCTGAAAGCCTCTCGAAACTCAGGCCAGAGAACCTGGTGATCAGCAGGAAGCATCGCCTGGTAATTGGCCCACCAAGCTCCTGCATGACCCTGAAGTTGTTGGGCTGCAAACAACGTCTTCAGCAACTCTGTGCAATTGATAAGGCTGAACTTGGACTCAATGGTACGGAGCCAGTGGTCAGCCTCAATTGGATCATCACCTTCACAGAACACGGGCGGTTGAGTTGCCAAGAAATCAGCATATGTGCTATGCTGGGGTTGTACTAACTGACGAAGCAATTCGTTCTGTGCAAGAATAGCTGCCCCAAGCATAGCTGCAGGTGGAGGATCTTCCTCATTGTTCTCGGCATTAGCAGCCATGCTGTAAGATAGAATGGCATACAACATTAGATACATTTATCTTGCAAGACCAAAATTCAGCAATTAAATGCGTCAAAGCTGAAAATGATAACCATTGCTCCAACAGCACAACCATGCAAAATAAAAATTATGACATGGTGAGAGACTTCCCAAAGGTCGTAGCAAGTAGCTACCAGCAGCCATTCGAGCAAAATGTGAAAGCAAAAGCCTTCCAAACTGACAGATTGAAATCTGTCCTGACAGCGAGCAGCAGTCACTAAAATGAAAACTGGCACTTCTGGAGACGTCAAACGGAAAAAGTCATAACACGAAACATGTAGATAACTTCTAGATCTTTCTAACAAGTGCTTAAACTCCCATAACCGACAATCAGAACTAGAGATATCGAATTCTAAAGATGGCAGACAGATTTTGGAAAAACTGGTCGAGGCAGAAATTTGGTTTCACTTGGTCGATAGATTTGAAGGTTATACTGACAGAATCAAAAGGGTAAATCTGAAACAAAGTTTTAGTTCAGGTTGTAAGCTTTCCAGCAAGTCTTGGTTTACAATTTTTGGCCCAGCGGTTTTTGAGTTATGGATTTTTGAAGTTAGCTTGTCAGTCTGAAATTTTTGTGTGATCTGAAATTCGTGGAAGTGTTTTAAATCATGAAGATGCAATGCATGCACGACCTATACGTCCTCACAAAATGAAATTTGCCCAAGTAGCAGGCTGTAGACAGTGGTGGCAACTAGGTCATACTCACAAACGTTTCTACACGATCTACGCGCGAGTTAGTGTACCTGCAGAAAACCACACAACGTCAACTCAAACAACCTACTCAGGTGACGTAACTTTGCAGAAAATAAATGCATGGCTCAATCCTCATCATCTCATGAACTCGATGGTCCATGCCAGAAAATCAATGTCACCCATGAACTCGATGGTCCATGCCAGAAAATACCATATCCACCGAGCCATACATGATCCTTACCTTCTTACCTGGGCGTCGGTACGTCGTTACAGAAAATAAACAAGCAACTTCTATTACCACCTGATATTCTAAAATCCTTATATTAGGGCTTTCGTTCTTCACTCGTACGTGGTTAGATTTTCGAAAATAGGCCGTTTATATGATGTACTGTCCCAACACGGCTCTGATGCCAGCTGAAGCGTTTCCGCTTTTCACAGGATCGAGTCGGTACGCGCTGATGAACAGACGCAACAGTACATCACATAAAAAGCATAAATTTTACATCTTCAAGTTATTACATCAAGTACAAGTGATTTAAAACACGAGAGTACACAGCGGAAATCTGAAGATAAATAAATAACTACTACTCTCGACGAAACAAAGGCCGCACATCGAAGCCCCGCGATGTGGACCTGCTGAAAGCTCCACCAAAGATCAGCGGAAGAAAGAACAAACCTGCACAAAAACATAAAGAGCCAAACCCTGAGCAACTAATACTCAGCAAGACTTACCCGTCAACGTGGCTAACTACAGCCGACTCCTAATATGCAAAGGCAACAAGGGGTAGGCTGACTCAATTGCATAAACCCGCACTAATCACTTGGTCCTTACTTTCAAGTTTTAATTTTAAGTTAAGTACTTATCCAGTAAAACTGTGCACTTATCTCTAAAACAGATATAAAAGCAGTACATCAGGTAAGCAATATAACAATAATGAGACATAATGTAACAGTAATGAGCTAGCATCATCATATCATCATTCACAGCACACTACGATGTGACTCAGTGAACAAGGTTGCTCTTGACCGAGAGCGGCGGCATCGATGTACATCCTGCAGAAGAAAACCTGACCACACGACATATGCAGCATAAAGTCCACATATGGCAACCTTTTACAAAGCCCCCGCAGAGCCGACTCAATCTGCTGCTCCCGGCGGAAGTCTTGGGCCCACAAAACACCCGGCCCAGCCGTCGTCCGTGGGTGGCTTCCCTCATTCCCCCGTAGCAGCAGGCGGTGATGTCGTCCCCACGATTGCTAAGCTACTAAGTTTACTAGGCCCATAGAACACTAGCATGTGATCAGTACGTTCGAACTTGCTCAACAGGGCCAACAACGGACGGTCCTTAACCGACACAGACGGGGCTACCACTATGAAGGCCCAGACTTCTCCATCCATCTATACAAACAATTCCCCGTCCGGTCTCAACAAATCCTAAATCCATCTAGTGCAATCCAGGGTGGTTCCTATCATACGAGTGGGACCTACCACTCGTCTTCTACCGTCCGCTAGCCACTAAGCATAGCAAGCTCTAACGTTAACCTAGACCACATCTACAAAATATGACACAAGGTAGGATATAGAAGGGTAATCCTAATGCAGTTCTAGGGTTCCACATCAACTCCTAATAAACCTAATGCACAATCAATTACTAGCCCCAATCAAGTGATAAACAAAAATCTAAACAGGTAGGCATGCACCGGGGCTTGCCTGGCTCAAGAACGACGCTATCACAAGCACAGTCCGCAAGGGATCAGTCAGTGGCTCCTCTTGAGTGGCTCAGCATTATGGTCCTCCAGCTGCTCCTTGATCACCTCGCGTGCTATATGTCATGACAAGGAAATGCAAATTAGATGCAATGAACATGAGACAATTAAATTAAAGTTGATTACTTGAGTTAATTCAAGTGTGTACTTCAGTTATCATGATTTTGTAACTTAATTAAGAGTCGCTGACATACTTCTGAGATTAAGCACCACTGGAAGTGATTTACTGTGAATTTTGAAGATTTATTGAATTCTGGACTATTTATAACAGTTTAAACAAGTGCAGAAATGAAATATATCATAAGAAAATAATTAGACAAGATATAACAGTGGGAAAAATGTTCTGTAAGTGTGTTGAGAGGTTGTTTACATGCATGCAAGATTTCAGGAATAAAGGACTAACAGAGAATTTATTATGATTTAAACAACTATTAAAACATTAAGCTTTTTACAGAAAACTGGAAGATGATTTGCATCAGTTTGACAGACTGGATAGGTAGATCAGAGCACATGGAAGACAACAAAACTGGTTTCGCATTTTTCTGATGTGTATTCTATTTTCTATGCATTTTACAAGTTTCAGATTATTTAGACGAAAAATCCAGAAATTGGGAAAAATGCAGACCACTCAGATCTGAGCCACAGGGAGGGCTACACAACGTCCAGCACACCAGATCCGGCCCTGGATGAACCAGAGCTCGGCCATGGCCGCTCGAGCTCGCCGGAGAACGGCGGCAGCTCGCCGGAACTGGCCAAACAGCCTCCAAAAATTCCAGAAAAAATATTGGAACGATGAAGAGCTCAACGCACATCTATTTGAGGGGTCTGGGGTCGACGGGAACCATCGGAGAGTGGCCGACGACGAGTCCAGCGGCTCAGACAAGAACGGCGACGACGAACGCATGAACGGAAGAACTAAACGATGGGTAAAAAGGAGGGGGAGCTTCACCTTGACACACCAGAGCCCGGCACGCAGCGCGTTGTCGACGAGGAGGGCTGGAAGAGGGAACTCGACTTGGGGCTGCTCGACGACGACGACGTACAGACGCGGGGAAGAAACTCGATGTGCGACGTCCTGGGTTGCTTAAAGGTGATGGGAACAGGTCAGAGAAAGGCACGGACTCGATGAGAAGCTATGGAGGCGAGCAATTGAAGTGAAGCTCACCGGAGAAGACGAATCGTGCGGCGGCGCGACGGCGGGTTGGACCGCCGGACTCGGAAAAGATGCGCCGAGTTCGCGTGGCTCACGGCGGCAGACGAGCAATGGTGGCCATGGCGAGGTGCAGGGGATGCTCGCGTGGCTACGCAGAGGTGGGTCTCGGCCGGAGTCGGCTTGACGACGGCACGACGGCGACGAGAAGCTCGAGCTTGAGCTCGGCGATGGGAAATGGCGGCTAGGGTTAGGGTTTCAAGTGGCGGCGGTCGAGGGAGAGAATGGGGAGGAGTGACGCGGCTCGGTCCCTGATCCGGTGTACGGGCGGAGGCGCGCGGCGTGGCTTCGGTCGACGCCGGCGACGTGGCTGCCATGTTCTGACAGCAGCCTCAACAGATTTTTGTATTTTCGGTGATTTAAATCCAGCAAATTTCAGATAATTAATCGAGGTACTTCCGTTGCTCCAAAATTCACCAGAAATTCTGAGATGCAAGAGCACAGATTCAGCTCCAACTTTGCTTTTGGGTCGATGTGGATCGGAGCAACAGAATTGGATTTAAAAATCGAAGAACAGTAGGATTTGCACGAACATCTCTGAATTTTCAGAGGCACTTCCAGAATTTGAAAAATTCTATAAAATTCTCCAAAATTCTCTTTTCTGATGCGCTTGCTACAGAATTTTTGTTTGGGTCAGGTTGTTATTGAAAAGTTTGAGTTGCTTCACAAGCATTGGTTTAACATTTATTTGAATAATTTGATTTCAATTCAGATTTAGGTTTGAACTGATTTGGTTCAGGTTTTGGGAGTGTTTTCTGCAGGTTTTGGCTGCCGTGACACGGGGTGTCACATCCATCGGCATTTGCAATTGATTCTTTTGGATGACTCTTTTTTCAGCAATTTCTTCATTTCTTGTTCACTATGTTCTATCCCATGTTGCAGAAAACATCCATATGTTGCAAAGTTATTTTTGTATGTTGCCATAAGTTTTTTTATTTATTATGTTGCGATAGTTGTTCATAGATGTTGCAACATCGACTGAAAAATAAGGAAATTTCAGGCGAGTGAAATATAGGACCTCCCATAAACCTCCCGTAGACTGAAAAACTATAAACTGGATAGTGCAGATGTGTTCTAACTCACAAAAGAAAAAAGATCATCGACTACGTAAAACCAAAAAACTAAGCCGTGAGTTTTTTAATAGAACCAGTCTTTTGTAAATAACATTTTTAATCTTTTACTTTCCTGAGCAAAAAAAAAGAAACAAGAAAAATAAATAATTAAATAAGTTGAAAAGGGATAAAAATCACTCCAAATTTGAACAATTTCTAAAACTCTTATCTTACCATGATTTCCAAAATAAAATTTCATTAAATAATTGAACCTAGTTTGAATTTGAAATTTTTGGAATATAAAATATGTGCTCAAGTGCTTGTGTCCATTTAAAGTTCACTAAAAATTTGAACCGTTTTGAATTTACAACAAATTAAATAAATTTGTTCTAGATTGAGCTAATGCACATTCAATTTTCAAAAGTTTGAATTTTAAAACCTGCACAATCTTCACCATATGCATATTCGTGTTTTATTAGATTTGTTTTGAGTGTTTGATCAAACCTTGTTTTTGTTTTAATTTGAAATCTTTCAACTTCAAAATCCCAGAAAAAGACTAAAACATTTCCTATTCTAATTTCTCTCGGGCCGCCCTCCCTCTCCTCTCTTCTTTCGGCCCGGCCTGCTTCCCCTTCTTTTTCCCTTCTCCTTCTTCACCGCACGCCGGCCCATCTTCTTCCTTGGCCAAGCTCGGCCCAACTCCAGCCGCCCCCTCCTCTCCCTGTCGGTGTCACTGGCAAGTGGGCCTCAAATGTCGGGCATCTTCCTCAACGCGTTGCGCCGCCGCGCCCGGGCCCCGACCGCCGACCCGCCTCCGCCGCTCCCGCCGACCGGTCGCCGCCACCGCCTCTCTGTAGCACCGCCCTACTGCTCCACCGCCTTCATCGTCTATTTAACGAGCCGCGCCCCGCTCCTCTCTCCCGTGAGCTCCTTTCTTCCCCTTCTCCCTCTCCTCTTCTCCTCCCTCTCCGGCCCGACGACCCCGTCTCCGGCAATCACTCCCGCCGCCGTGCGAGCGCCCGCGTTTCCCCCGTGCTCCACTACGTCGCGCGCCGCCCCGGCTTGGCCTCTGCTCGAGCCGTCACGCCTCCGAGAAGGAGATCGATGGTGAGCTCCATCCGTCGTCACCCCCTCCTCGACGCTGGCCCTATTCCGCCACTAACCCGCGAAACTAAGCCCATGGTGAGGCTCCCCGCACCCCTAACTCTCTCTCACGCCCCTTCTCCTCCTCCTCCCCACACGCGCGAGCGCTATCCCTCGGCGCCGTCGCCTCCGCCGCGTTCTTCTCCGCCGCCGGCCGCTGTAGGTGAGTCCCCGGCCCGGTAGCGCCCACCAAAACTCTCCCCGCACTCACCTGCATGCGCACCCACTCTCGTTCGAGCTCGAACCCCGCTCCACCGCGTTCCCCATCGAATCTCGCCGCCCTCGCCATCTCCGGCGACCCCTCGCCTCCCCTCCGATGAACCTCGTCGACTACGTGCTCCACCCACAGCTCCGCCTCCCTCTGCTGAGCCCCGGCAACCGCTTCTTGTCGCATTCCGGCCACCCCTCGCGTCGCCGGCGAGCGCCGCCGCGCACCTTCCCCCTTCTGGCCACCGCGCCCCCAACGGCCACCCTCGACCGTTCATCCGCGATCTAACGGCCCAGAGGCGCCACAGTCCACCCAGCCCGTAGATCGCCGCGTGGACCTAGTCCACATACCCCATGGACCAAGTCCACGGAATTTCCGATTTAAAACAAATCTAATCCTCTCATTATTGCGTCAGCTTGCGCAATAAAGGATTTTCCAATACGAAAATAATTCCGAAAATCTTTGAAAATCTCAGGGCTCTGTAATTTTGCAGAAAAGCCCCTGACCTTTTAAATAATTATATTTAGGTTCTGACTTTTTACAGAAAAGACCCTATACTTTTCTGAAATTATGTTTCAACCCCTGTCTTTTTACACTCAGACCCCCAAACTTTTTATAATTACAGATTGGTACCTGAGATCTTTCTGTAATTACTTTTAAGCCCTCAAAACCTTTTTAATAATTACAACGAAGCCCTTAGAACTTCAAACGCCCATATCTTTTTAATCCGAACTCCGTTTTGGGTGATTTTTGCGCCCACGAGTTCGTGAAATCGCGAAGTACCTCATGGTACTGTCCATGAAGCCTCACACTAGGTCTAGAAATCATTGATCCCCAAAAATACCCCTCACTTCTTATGTCTTTTCTCGGCTAATCATGTGATGATGATCACACATGTCGCAAACATTTGCGCATCAAAACCTAACCCATCTTGTGATACTAATCTGCCTAATATCTTCCTTATCACAAACCCTGCTTCATCCTTGTAGTCTGCATTCATTCTTTTGCTCACTATCTATAAACCTAGCAAACCTTAGTGTCATCTCACTTCCAATCAAGTACCCACCTTTTATCGAATATTCGACCCGATCTTAACCTATATCAATCATCGCTCGATCGAACCTAACCTAGTACCCTCGCCCAACTCCTTCTGATCCTTTGTTCTGCTCTTATAATTGATCATTTGTTGAATCTTATTGGAGTTATCTGGTATTTTAATTGCCAGTTGGCTTTATTTGAATTTGGCATTTTATCTGCAGTCATGCATTCATATCACGCATAATCACGTACACCCGCTGCATACACTTTCACCTGCATTCATGCATGTTCTTTTATAGGAATAATATAGAAGCTTACATATTAGATATGCACGCAATCACCATCAATCAAACATGTGCATCTCATCACCTTCACCCTAAGGTGTTCAACCAACAAAGATCATCAGCATGACCACACGCCCATGTTCTTATATTAGAGAAGATAAGTAACCAATAACTTGTCTAGGTGAATATGGCCCTTACCAGGCCAGGTGTATAACCTATGACACGTAACATGACCTGCATTAAATGTGCTGCATCATACATGGTTCATGTCTCTCGTTCTTCACCGAAGTTTCTTTTGGATCTTATTTGTCTTTCTTCGATCTTTATTTCTTTTGTTCTTTTATTTCTTTTGCGGTAGTTTATACGTACTGTTTTATGCGCTAGTTTACGCGAGAAACGAGGAACAGCCAGAAGGATTCAAAGAGCCGCTAAGGACTTCAAGCTCGAAGACCAATCCAGAGATACAAGTCTCGAGTCAGAGTTTAAAGATTAGGAAAGCGATTTCCATGCAAGCCCTAACTCCCATTGATCATGTTGATCCTATGCTTGCAAATAATCCCACATAGAGCTTGATTTCAAAGTAAAACATGCATGGTATTTAAAGATGATTTAAATGCTTAGAATGACCTAAGTACTTGTTGATTGCCATGCCTTGATATTGCTTATCCTAATTCCCTTGATAAACCTAGGAACCACCATCATTAATTCTTAATGATGTATTGGATTAAACTGCTGCTTAGGATTTATTCACACAGTGTATATAATAATTTTGATACACATGCTTTTTGTGTAAAAATGTGTGCGTGTGCTTGGTGATGAGTGTGTGATGTGAAAATGGGTGGGAATAGTAAGTGCAACCCATAGTGGGGGTATGTTTTTGACAGGAGCAAGCGAAGTAGACCTCAGTGGGGAGGCTATCTCTGGGACGCTATCTCTCGCAGGAGGATAGCTATTGAAGATGCTTGCTTCGGTCGTATAAGGACCGGTTCATGTGCCGCCTTGCCTAGCACCATCGTGCAACCACAAGCCCCTGTATGGGTGGGGTTTGGAGCCACACCCTACTAGTGATCGCCCGGTACCACCAGGAGGCAGGGAGTTGCAATCGGAAGCCAGGAGAAGATCTTGACGAGATTGGCGTCGGATCCGGCAAGTAAAAGTTATTGGCCTTATTATGATTATGTGAAGCCCCTGGTCGGTGATTTTCCGTGGTGTACCGTGGTGACACTGGTCAGGTACGGGACCATTAGTATCCAGTCCGAACCATGGCAGTGGGGAAGACTGGGTACCTTGTGGGTAAAGTGTACAACCTCTGCAGAGTGTAAAACCTATCCGAATAGCCGTGTTCCACGGTATTGGACAATGCGAAAGCTATGGCGGTACAATGATTAGACTCTTGGCGTGAGTTATCCTTGGCATGTGTGTTTTTGGAATAACACCGGTTTGGCGCCGTGCGCTGGTTTCCGGCCAGCATTAAAATTTGGGAACTGGCGGGATGGACGCATCTCCTCCAGGGCCAACCAACCCCACTATATTTAATCACTATACCTGACTTAGTTTGCGAACTGGTTTTGTTTTCAAAATCAACCCTTGCATAAAAATTTGCTTTCCGCCGATATGATGAACCTCCAGCCTTATCCTTGTTTATACCCTTGCATATAATTACCCCTTGTGTTAGGGTTTGCTGAGTACCTTATGTACTCACGCGTTTGCGTTTATTGTTTTTAGTGAGAGAAGTCTTCGTAGGAGGCGACGACGTCTGGTTTTCGTTCTGCCTCTCAAGTCTGCTTGTGGCTTGGGCCGTGTTTCCGCTGTTTGTCTGCTCAGCCATTAGTCGGTCGGAAGGACTTGGATACTTCTGAATCCTCGTCGTACCGCCACTAAAGGCTCTGTATCAGGTAATATACTATTTACCTAATCGAAGTATGCTTTTGATTACCATATCTGTGTTCTTGTGCGTATCAGCTACTGATCCAGGGACTAATACATGATGCACAACAGGTTCCAGAAATTGGGGTATGACAGATAATTTCTTCTCTAATTTGATGATGATGATCTACTCCAATATGCCACCATGTCTACACCCTTTCCTACAGCGTAGATCCAACTCCTGAGGAACCACTCGGCGAGTCCATCCAACAGCTCTGCAACGTGGAGGACTACTCATATAGCAGCAACAAGAAACGACTCACTTAGCCGTGTCCTGAATGAGAACGAGGTTGTGGACGATTGCGAGACCGCATTTGCAGCAGTGTACCGAGCAACATCGTCTGAGGCACTGAGACAAGAAATTGAGAAGTACACGACGACTTGCCTCAGGTGTGGATATGCAACAAGATCGCACAATGGTGCACAGATGGACTAAAATCATATGATCGCACTTCTTGACAGCATATGACGGGGCTGATGCAAACCGTGTGCAAGAAGGAAAGTACTGCCCAAAGAAACCCATACGCGTGGAATTACGGATAGAAATAGTTCGTTTACATGAAGATTTGCATCATAGCCAGAATATTTTATTACTCTGACGGTGCACAGATGGACTACAATCATATTAATATGTTGACGCAAATTAAATCACCATTTGCCGTTCATGGGAGATCTGCTTAGCTCCAGTGCAGGACTGTGCCTCTTTGAGGTTCATGGCATGCTAGTCAAACAAGGTTCACTTTACCGCGGTAAACCGGACCGGTTTTCGCGAAAACCGGAAAAACCGGTCCGGTCCGGTTTACCCGGTAGTCTGGTTTTCCATTTTAAATTTTAAAAAAATTTAAAAATTTGACAAATTTTGAAACAAAAAATACGTAAAAAACTAGATCAAATTTGCAGTCCAAACGTGGAAACCATTCACGTAGATTCGATCGTTTCATGTGCCAAAAAAATCGAGACAATTTCTGAGTAGAACAAGGTAGGAAAAAAAAAGAAAAACCTTTCTTTTTTGAACCAGCAACCTTCTGTGATTTTTTTGACAGACCAAACGATCGAATCTACGTGTTTTGTTTGCACCATTAAGCTCCAAATTGCATCTAGTTTATTTACATATTTTTTGTTTTATTTTTTGCAAATTTTAATTTTTTGCACTTTTCTATTTTTCCTCTTAAAACCGGCTTACCAAAATTCTTGTCCGGTTTACCGGAAATTCTGTCCGGTTTACCGATAAACCGGTCCGGTTTATCAATGATTTCGAGAGATTTCGGTTCAAAATTCGTCAAATGCGTCTCGGTCCGGTTTTCGTCCGGTTTCTCCGGTTTTCCGAAAAACCGGACCTACCGGTGGCGAGCGGTTTTAGCGAGAGGATCGGTATTGTGAACCTTGCAGTCAAATTGATCCCACAACTGGCAAGATATGAGGTGATGTCACCTTGGCGAGTTAATAGAAACACAATGTCAGGCCAATACAACACTTGCAAATAGGACAGGTGGTGATTCATCAGCCAGAAAATAGAGTTGCATTATATCGAGGCAAGTAGTAGCACAATGGCTGAAGTCAGTGGGAAATATATATCTTGGCATTTTAGACACATTGGTTGTATACACGCATGGACTTGCACATGCAGAAGATGGCAGTTTACCAGCCTGCCTTGTTTTCATTCCATTGCTTTCATCACATCACTTCCACACAAGAAAACTGCTTCTTTTGTTCACCTATACTACTAGGTTGAGATGCTCAAGTTGGCTTACGCCGGAATCATTCCACCACTTACTGATAAAGCTAGATGGCCCAAAGTGGACCTTGGTTTCAATTAAGTTGCACCCACCCACACTTCGAAGAACTGCAGGGAGGCCAAAAAACACAAAGATCCAAAGGAAGTTATGACAGGGGCCGGAAGAAGGCACCTACAAAATGCCCTATAGGTTAGGTAGATGACATCAATGGACAACTTTTAAAAGAGGCCAACCTGGTGCACGATGAACCAAAGAAGAAGTGATAAATTTCATCCTTTTATTTCAGTCTAGCAAACCTAGCATTGGTTTCTAACTATTTTTTTTTGCTATCACATATATAGAAGGAGGACCAAAAAGACAACGAATGTTGCTGACAAAAATCAGTTGCAGGGTCCCTTCATCCAACCGGAAGACACATCAAATCATCTTGAGGGAGGTTCAACTTCGATTGAGCCAATAAAAAAAAATATTCATGCTCTACAACACCATGTCATATGAGTAATATATATCATTATTATTCCTGACAGTACTGTCCAAAGTTTGGAACAAGAGCAAGAAAAAAGCTTGGTGACGAATATGAGTTTTTGTCATAAAACAAGCTCTATCCTAGAAAATGTCATAAATGGTAGTGACTTTGTGACGAAACGATATGGCATCACAAAACTATTTAATGAAATGGACAAAATTAGTTGACTTTGTGCAATTATCTTTTATTGGCATATCGTTCATGTTCTGTAGGAAAACACGACAAGCTTCTTTATTAATTTTTAACTTACAATAAAGTAATATTGGTCAATTTATTTGAGATAACTTATATAATGAGAAGGCAAAAGCTAAATGAAAGTAGAAGTTCAAGGCCCAATGAATTTTATTATCTCTTCCATTCTATGGCCCATAATTATACTACTCCAATTTTTATAAGTTGGTTAGTTTCTAAGATAATTCGGGCGAAAGTGCCGGCCATCTTCTAGATAGTTGTATGATTTAGGCGGTTGTTGGACCCTTATTAAGTTTGATAGTATAACATATGCATAATATTTGGGGTATATGTGAACTACTTAGGCACAAATATAATGCATTGGAACATCTCTGGCTCTTTTTTGGTTACTTGCATTGCACAACCACTACTGTGTTGTCAAGTGGCTAACGATCAAGTAACTGTTGTTAATAATTTCCCAATCTAGCATAATCATTTAGCTTTAATCTATTTTCTTGAATTTATTTATTTTATCCTGAGAAATATTTTTCGTTACATATTCACATTCTTCATATTGATGCATGTCTGTGGAAATTGTTCTAGAACATCCTAGGAAGTATTCTCACACTTGCATAATCACAACTTCCAAAACTTTGAGCAATTATTATTTGACATGCACCCTCAAAATTTGAAATCATATGTTTCATCATCCCAAACTAGAATTAGGGTGATTATGTTTTACTCGGGGCCAATATCTTTGCTAAATAGGCGGTCTTGATAGCCTTTCCTATATTGTTCCTGTTCTGCAGAAAAACACGACAACCTTCTTTATTAACTCGTAACTTACAATAAACTAATATTGGTCAATTTGTTGACATGTGTTATATAATGAGGAGGCAAAAACTAAACGAAAATAGAAGTTGAAGGCCTATTACATTTAATTATCTCTACCATTATGGCCCGATCATGTTACTACTCCAATTTTTATATGTTGGTTATCAGTTTCTAAGATGATTTGGGCGGTTTGTGGGAGCCATGTTAAATTTGACAGTATAACATATGGATGACTTTGAGGTCTTTACGAATGGCTTTGGCACACAAATATAACGCATAGGAACATCTCCTGTCCTCTTGCTATTATCAAGCGCTTTTTTGGTTACTTGCCCTTCACAACAAGTATAGTGTGTTGTCAAGTGGCTAACGTTCAAGTAACTTAGGCGAACAATTTTCCAATCTAGAATAATCATTTAGCTTTAATCTATTTTCTTAATTTTCTTATCTTGAAAAATATCTTTCGTTAAATATTCACATTCTTCTCAGTGTTGCATGTCTACAGAAATTGTTCTAGAACGTCCATAGGAAGTATTCTCACACTTGCATAATCACAACATCCAAAAAATTTTGTAAGTTCGTCTAAGAGACAAATATAGCTCGAGGTGATGATGTCTAAGAGTCAAATTTTTATTACGTGCATCACCATCATGTGCAATTCTAAGATAAAGATCTCATCAGGTGAGATTGTGGTTGATCTCATCTCACTGGATTTTTGTATTACACCAATATTACATGAGAATTTCTTCAAATAAACAACTGTAATTTCTGCATAGACTACATATAGTTCTATTTCAAACTAGCAGTAACTGGTATGACACTTGCGTGGTAGTAAAAAAAAATTCAGGCATAAGACAGGCTAGATCACTCAGATTTTGTGAAGTGTAGCCATGGGACAAAAAGACTTAGTATACGTTCAATAGATGAAAAAAACGGGTGAGAACACCCCATATTTTGCCCAGGCAAAATTTAGCAGGTCGGTATTGCATATATATTACAAACCAAATAAGTATGTCTGTTTCCATAACAGTTTTCAGCCAGTGCAGCCTACACTCACGCTAGTTTTTTACTTGGGAGTGCATGCAAAAGGTGCACCATGGGTTGTGTAAACCTGTACAACTTTTACATAATAAGGCCACCGAAATGCACTGATGCATTTATCAGAACATTGTTCCAGGACGTATGAATAGAGAATTATTGGATGATTGTACTATCGAAAAACTAGTTCCGCAAATGAGAGCTCAGAGCTTGTCACATTGCGTTGGCGCGAAGAAGAGCTTGGTGTTCCGCACATCGAAAAGCACGTGCATGTTCTGCTGCATGACGTTGCTGATCATGTTTGGGAAGAACATCATCGGGGTCACTCCCACCGCCAGGCACATGAGCCCCGGGCCGGGCTCCATGAAGTAATTTTCCCTCGGCACCACCATCTCCGCACCGCCCTCGAAGTGCAGCCGCAGCGGCGGCACCTCCACCTTCTCCATGGCTGTGCCGTGCGGAAGCTCGAAGCACAGCTGGTACTCCTTGACCGTGTATTTCGCCACCGGCAGCTTCACCGTCTCCATCACCGCCTTCTTGAGCTCCTCGAACGCTGGCTTCACGAAGTAAGACAGCGTGCTCCCCGAGTCGATGACCGTGCCGCCGCTGCCGTCTTTGTTCAGCACGAGGCTCTCCACCGGCACGTCGAGCTTCTTTGTACCATACGAGATCCCAACCATTGGCACGTAGTAGTAGATTTCGTTCCACGGGTTCTTGATCAAGGGGACGGACTGGATTGGGCCGGTTGTCTTGTACTTCTGCAGGTTGGCCTTTCTGCCGAAGAGGAGGGGGCTCTTCTTCCCCTCGCCGAAACGGGAGAAGCAGTAGGAGAACCTCGGAACGTTGAGCTGCGTGATCACGGAGAGGTTGCTCCAGGAGAGGCTCATGACCCCCGATGCTCCGGCAAGGCCGTCGCCGGCGAGCGTGCCGCAGCCGAAGCCGAGTGGGGCGGCGACGCTGTCGTGTTCCATGCCGAAGGTGAACGTGTCGCTCGCCAACACGCCGTCTGAAATCAGGTTGGCGTACATGCTGCTGTACATGCACTTGTTGTTGGTGCAGTTGGTGTGCTGCCCTCCTGCACGGCACAGCTCGTCGCCGCAGGGGACGACCTGGAACGTGGAGGATTTTGATGGGTCGAGGACCGGCTCCACCTGCTTCGTCTTGGCGGCGTCGAAGAGCTTGCACTGCGCCCAGATGAGGGGACTGCTCGTGTCGAGGACCAGCTTGGACGGCTGCGGCGGCGTGCCGACGGCCACCGTGATCCAGTGGCCCTCCGTGCCGCCCACCGCGCCGGCCTCGGAGATGTTGCCGCCTTTCTTGCCGAGGGCCTTGACGTGCGAGGCCGCGTGCCTCGCCACGCGGGCGTTGCTCGCCAGCGCAGCGCGGCGCCACGTGTCGTGCCGGGAGTACGCGCCGTCGAAGGGGCTCACCATGTCCGTCCGGAAGTCGAAATGGAAGATAGCGTGGGCGGGGGCCGCCGCTGCCGCCAGCACGACGGTGAGGCAGAGAAGGTGAACATGGCGCGCCATGGCTTGCGGATCGATTTGGGTTGATTGATGTTCAGACTTCCACGGTGATTGTTGTTCATATAAATATATACATATATGATTTCCTTTCTTAGAAAGTGGGTGAATATGGTTGTTGCTATAGAACGCCCATAACCGCACAATTCTCGTCAATACCCTTAAAAATCTGGGCGGTAACCCATTTTCTTCGCTCATTGACTCCAATCTTCTTGTGACGAAGTAGGACCTCTGTTTCCCTTGTTTTTGGTGGACAGAGGATAACACGGGCAGCCACATGAGTCATGTTTCAATAATTACTGGCTTTTTCTTTAAAACAAACGTACGTCCTGAGGATTTTTT
This sequence comes from Eragrostis curvula, assembly GCA_007726485.1. NCBI lineage: Eukaryota > Viridiplantae > Streptophyta > Magnoliopsida > Poales > Poaceae > Eragrostis > Eragrostis curvula. The sequence continues at coordinate 96,311 of RWGY01000953.1, forward strand.
TTTAGCAATTGCAATTGCTACAATAAAATACCCAAATTGCATATAAATGATAAATAGTTTCCCTAAGAAAAAAGATAAATTGTTTCATGTTGGGTCTAATTGGAACTCCTCACTGTGTATCAGAAGCTGTGCTGGAACCTACTAATGAAATTGTCGTTACTGCAACCCTTGGGTACCTTGATACAAGCAAGGCCGAATACCCCGACAGGGTAGTCGGGCTAGCCATACAAGACTGAGTGGCATGAGCATACAGGAGGAAGGTGTGGACTAGCCGGCAAGTCAGAGATGAACATTTTTCTTATATTACACAACAAACCTAGTTGTAACCGACTAGAATATTTTTCATGTAACCCGATATCCCCCGATATATAAGGCAGACATGGATCCCATCATAAACATACACAACTAATATTACGCAATACAAACACCAACACAAGATGCAAGTCTCGTCTTCTGTTCATCATCGTGTTTTTAGTTCATTCTGCCTTATATAAAATCTATCGAGGCCTTTAAACATTAACATAAATGCACTCTCCCTTTTGCTCAAAAAATGTACTCTTTCCATTTTTAATGTACCAACTATTTACATTTCATTGGAGTATTAAATCTGACTGAACAAGACATACTCTTATTCATTTTGTCCTGGCACTGTCACGCCTTGACTAGGGATGAAAGCAAAAATGACATTTATCGGATAACCGAGACTCGTTTTCGACTTCTCCCGACCGTAATAGTTGAAAATGAAATACCGAAAAAATGAAAACAAAAGTGGAAGTATTTGGTGGAAACAAAAATGAAAATGATTTTAGACTTTACCGATCGTTTCCGACAATTTCCGTTTTATACTGAAAATTACTGTAGATATTTTACCATTTTATATTAGTCTAGCCAACTAAATATATATTATATTCTAAATCGGCAATAAATCAAGAGTGGTCTAAGCCTAATCTTAGCATTTCCTTCCCCAATACTAAAAAAGATCGGCTTTACTGGGAAAGCCAAACGTAATCAGAGAAATAATCAAGGTTTTTCCTATTTCAAATGTCTCAAATCTTTTATGGTACATTTATAGCTAGTTCAAATACCAATAATATATTCACATTTGATATTTTAATACATGATGTGGTACGGCTAATACATGAATGTGATTTGTATTACCGATAATTAATATCGATTCCCGATCGATACCGCACGTTTCTGTCGTGGTAATTCCATTTTTGATATTCCCGTAATACCGACGCCGTATTTGTTTCCGCCAGTACCGCTACCGATTTCGCTACCGAGAAAAAATATGAAACTGAAAACGATTTAGCCTTTTTCCGACCGTTTTCCGACCGCTTTCATCCCTAGCCTTGACTACTTACTGCAAATGTCAAGCTGTTTTGAAGGGTTAACAACGCATCCACATCAGGAGCTTTAATAGGTAGCCATACGTGGTGGCAGGTCTCTATAATGATTGTGCCGGGATCGGTGTGGAACCTACGACAATGCAAGGTTAGGGCGGCACCATGGCGAAGCCAGTATATGCCCGGTCTAGGATCACCTCGTGAGGGATGAACAATAAAAGAAACTGCAGTGTGTGCACCACCCTTCATTTTTAGGTTTAGGAAACTGTCATCCTCAAGATATATATAGCATTTTTTTGAGACCATGATATATATAGCATTGCTGCTTTGATTACAATATATATTCCGTGGCTTTGGCTTGTGGCTTGCCCGTTTCCACCAGCATTCACGGCGCATCTTATCCATTGTAGTTCAGCCAAATTACATAGCCGATAGTAAGACATGCAAGTATTTCTATAAACTTTAGCTAGGGTTGAGAGTCATCATGAATGAGGTCACAAGCCAGAATGGAAATAGATGTCTGTCCTTACTGAATAGGACCGCGATGCGGCATCCGGAAGCACCTCAGAAGTGCTAGCCTCAGAAGCTTGGACCCTTGGAGCCAATACTAGGTGAATCCTATCAGCACTAATGGAAATGCCACTAGGGTATGTCACATTTGATGGAAACACATCTAGATCGCTTGTCTTGTTTCCATATACCAGAGATCAATAACTCTGTTTTCACCATATTTGCATCCCTATCATGTAATTTTCAACCAAGCAAACCTTATGACAGCATCCGTGTACTAATTATTCTCTCTGACTCCTACTTCGACCAAAAATAAAGATACATGATAAGATATAGGTGAGAGCTATAACGATCCGTATCCAACTTGAGTTCATCCCTACCCATGCGAACATTGAATATCAGTTGTGTGTAAATAGTTGATGATATTCTCACACACTGCTTCATCCTAAAATGAAGGAATGACTTAATGAGCGCCACTAAATATGATAGATATACATTCAGTGTCTTCTTAAAGCTCATTGGAGATTGATAAAGCTTTCTGGCTGCCGTTATCGATGATCTCTTCACAGTTGCTAGGATAGTTCCCTTATCGATGATCTCTTTACAGCTGCTAGGATAGTTACAGGATATGCTACTAAAGCTTAATGTGACCATTGACAGCGATACCTGGGTGTACATGTGGCCTCCGATGATTTCTTTCCCAAGAAGGCCTTCTAAATGGCTATGGAAATATTGCTCTAGAAGCAGGATCAAAATTATCTTCAAGCTGCTCTCATAGACAGATTTAACACCAGACCCTTACTGATCAGAAGGACAACTTTGCAGCAACAAAGATATACTTGTGTTATCTGCAACACCCAGGGCGAGGAAACTCTCATCCATCTGCTCTTTAGTTGTTCTTTGGCCAATGGTGCCGGAGGTTTGTAAATATTCAATGGCATACATTATCCTTGTAACAAGATGATATCCTGAGAACAGCTAAACAGTTTGCTTCTCCTATCTTCAGAGAGGTAGTAATTGTTGCTTGTTGGTCAAATTTGTGCCATTAAAATTCTATCATCTTTGACCAAGGGAGATTACCACGTATTTGTTGGAATAAGCAACATTTTGAGAGGGAGTTTAAAAGGTTTCTAGTAGAGCGTAACGGAGTCTGAAATTGTTGTTGGACAATTGGCTGAGCAGTCTCAGAACTTTCTGTGTTAGGGTTCTTTGAGCCCTCATCCTTGTAAATGTAAAGAGCTCATTCACAATGGTTCAACAAATAAAACCAAATAGAAAAATGTAAATTGCAGCAATGGTACAACAACTTGTGAGGTGGCTCCTTTTTATTCACTTAACTTGAAAATTGCTCAATCGGATCACACAATTTTATTCACATAACGACTACCGGATCAGCACCGCGGGGGTGCAAATGAAATCATAAACTAAAGATAGATTATAGGATAAGTTCGTATGGAGTAAAAAAATGTTTTCATAACACATATTTCACGAGGCATATACAAAAGCCACAGTGTTTTCCTCTTACACTTGCAAATTCCGCTAAATTCATTTTTATCAATGCCACGACTCTAACATAGTCATATTCTTCATTAATTACCATACTATTAGCTCATAAGCCATGCTATATGTCCATCGAGCATCCTTTAGCCTACATTATGGTTGTTAACTTGTTATTTGTTCTAATATCATCAAAATTTGTTGTTGTGGTATGCTTTACGACTTTATTTCCAGCGTCATAACAAGTTGACTGGCCTAATTGAACAATGTTCAAGTAGCGACTAAATTGCTTCCACCTCCAGTTATGGTACCACCGGTGTAATTTACTCAAAAAACAATTGATCGATCTATATCAGTTAGGTACTAAGAGAAACAAGCCCAAGCTATCACAATGGTTCAACAAATAAGAATAACCAAAATATGAACTGCAGAGCTGTGCCCCCACTTTTTCATCCTCAGACAAGGCCACACTTTCTTCTAGTCGCACGGCTCCAAAATATCACACATCTGTTTTTCTGCAAATAGGCAAATTTTTTAAGCCGGAACCAACTCACGGTCCAGTACACCCCTGAAGAAATAGTGATCACGTTCAAATTATTTACGTCTAACTCCCCTTATGCAAAAAAAATATTTGATGGTAATTTTGCAGAAAACTGCCCAGTGGCACTTTTACACCAAGGTCGCACTTTCTTTAGTGAACGATGCATCGGATAGCAACGGGAATTTTGATTGTGGTTGATATGTGGTTTATTGGACTATGTTGAACCTGCAAACTCAAGGCAAGCACCTATGCATCTTTTACCAAATTTTGTATCTGTCCTTAATATTGACTATCGCTATGTTTATGTATTTGCATTGAGTTGGGCATTAGCGGTAATTGTTGGGTAACTCCTACTTGCTGCATTATCCATTCCTTGATTACTTATATATTGATGATATCCATGTCGTTATTATGCTTCTAGTCAGGGGTGGTTGGGTTTATATTTTTGTCTGAGTTATTGCTTAGCCATGCTTAGCACGAGAAGTTGAATCGAGGGCAAGGTCACCACGGGTCGCAAGCATAGGACCCTTTTTATACACTTGCTGGATGCTATGGACTGAAACATGATGACGATAAATTTGTGAACTGAGCAGGGGTGGTAGGATATGGTAGCCCCACTTGGTTGATCAAGGACCCGCCGTTGTTATTCGTTGGCCGAAGCACTTTCCGTTCTAACCACACGTCGAATTTAATGGTAAGACAAGCCTAATATCTCATTTTGTACCGGCATTTGGGCCACGACCTCACTGTTTGTTGACACGCACGAGTAGCTATGATGGGCGCCTACGGGGCCATATAGAACTCCTTGCTTTGTGGGTTGTCCAACCGTTCGGGCACGGGTGGGAGAAAGGTTGACATGAGTACCCCTTGTGCAATTTGATCCGTTGCATGAGCCGCATGGCCCTATAGTCGTGTGGGTACATTAGGACTCCCCTGCAGGGTGTATAATCGGTTCGAATCACCGCGATCTCAGTCATGATCACGCTTGGAGTTCAACTCCGGCTGCTCATGATGGCGTACCGGAGGGTGCCAGGTTGAGCCGCTGCCGGCATGCGACATGGGGTGGCGTTAAGCTGGTGTTTGGCATGCGCCGTTGATTGCCGTTGGCGTGGCCTTGACGATGTGCGACATAGGATTTCCAGAATTGACGACAACTCCTTGCTCCTGGTTCTAGCTGTTCACGCTACAGCCTACACGTACTTCATCTACCTCCCCATGCTTCGTATTTTGGATTGGAAATAAAGAACAAATATATGTTCGATAGAGAGGGTCAGAGGGATGATGATGCCGATATGTTGTAGCACGTAGAGATAAACAACTATGTCTTTTCTCTGACAAAAAAAACTGTTTGTTTGCTGATAATGATGGAGATTAACGTGCTCTGTATATGATCCATGTGTTTTAGTTTTAATATCAGCAATTGGTTCCAATTAGTTAATTTGCACCGGGATTTGGTATAGTTCAAAACTCATGCCCCATGTCAAGCCTCCACTTATTTTTCGTTTGCTGTGTGTGCCATAGTTACAAGAGGCCGCCTATTTATTCAAAAAACTAGTATGTTTTAGCTATTTTTACAGTGTATTGTTGTTAAAATTTGTTCAGATAGAATTTGTTTATATGTGGAACAATTCGAAGTTTTGTATGCAAATATGGTTTTCAGCTTTTGTGCTTAATGTACCAATGGCATCTGACTGTTTGAGTGTGTTCCTCATATTCCTATCTGGTTAACAAACAATGTCCCCCCCCCCCCCCCCCCCCCCCCCCCCTTCCAAAAAAAAGGCTAACAAACAAAACTTGAAATAGCTCTGTAACTTCTGCATCCTTTTTATGATTCAAATGAAACCTGAAGATTGGTTCAAATCCAAATTTCAGTTGATGTTCACTACGTTTCTGATGCGTAGACATAATTGGTTCTTTGCATCGTTTTTTGCACTTCTCCCCTTCTTTTCAAAATAACCGATTAGTAAATTAGAAGTAGTTCTGCGTTATTATATAGAGAGCTGCCAATTCTCCTCCCTCGTGCTCTGAATATATGGACGATGACTTTGACTAAGACTTTGTGTGCCATGTGTTCAAGGTAAACGGAATTGATGCCTATAAAGCAATCGTCAAACTGCATCTCACCGTTTTCTTCAGTGACTGTGATACAAAACATTTGTGAGAAAAATATATTTTGTGAAATATTTGTATATTGATCAGGATAATGTGTCTCGTCAGATTTTGGTACTCAAAGTTTTGGTGGCGATGGCTATGTGGTCGCACGAGTTAGAAATGATGCGCACGTGACTTGACATGCACGTTTGACTTTCGCATAATATTTTCTAGCATGACGGCTGCACATATTTTCCTACCCACGTTGGACGACTAGTCAACACCAGCAAACTCAGCACGCGTGTAATCACCCTGTAAGTCATTTTAAATTTTAAATTCTCACATATAAGATTGCAAATATCCACCACATATTATATTTTTTGCAAAAACCATCCAATATGTACAAGTTTAATCAATTCAAATTGTTTCAATTTGTTTGGAACATTTCACGGTGTCCGTGTCTATAGCACACTGCTTTCAAAATTCGCTTACCGCTAGCCCTCACTTGGGATCGGCACATGTATGCACATTTATAGCACCCTTTGTTTACACTTTCATTCTCGCTTCCTTTTCGTTAAAGGATTAATTTAGAGGTGCAACGCTTGGAACAACTATAGGTTATATGCTGATCATCATCCATCTAAACCAAACATGTAGGACTACTCTCACAACTCCGCATCACTTCTAGGCCCCGTAGGCCGAAAGCGCTACTAGAGTCTAGACACGTGCTGGAGTCTTACAATATCAAACTAACAAAATTTTGAAAATACAATCTCCGTACTTTAGTTGAGATTTTGCCAAAACAAAAACTAATTAGTGATTAAACAGCATCCTGCAAAGTTTTATTTTTTGATACTTCCTAATGCTAGAATCACAAGTATTGTAAAACAAATGGAGTACATTTTAATAAAAATAAGATGAATAATCTCATTTAAATGCTTCAGTTTTTTCTTGATTTATATTGGCCAACAAATTTGAAATCGATTAGCTCGCCGCGTAAATGCGCGGGTCACCATATAGTAGTTTTACATATACAATCATGGCACTCTTATTGCAGCATCCCATACATTGAAGATTGAACTAGTACTAGTAGGTCGAGGACGGAAACAAAAGGGGAAAAGCCGCCCCGGCTTTATTTATCCATCTAGCTTTGCCCGTGGCTCACACGACACGACGGCAGATGGTGACACCGTCGGCGATGGCAAGCTGGACAACCTCGACACGTTTGTCGGCGGAGAGCCTGACGTTGAGGTCCTTGATGGCGACGCAGTACGGGCGGTCGAAATCCGACAGGGGCGCATCATCGGGCAGCGCCACCGTGCCGCTCCAGAGCGTGTTGTCGTAGATGATGAGGCCGCCGACGCGGACGAGGCGGAGGAGCTGCTCGTGGTACCGCACGTAGTTGGGCTTGTCGGCATCGACAAACGCCATGTCGAACCTCCCAAGGTTCCCGTCGTCGGCGAGCAGCTCGGCGAGGTGGTCCAGCGCAGGGCCCTCGCGGAAGTCCACCTTGTGCTCGACGCCGGCCTTCTCGACGAATTGGCGGCCGATCCGGTCGTAGTCGTCGCGTTTGGTGTCGATGGCCACGACCTTGCCGTCGTCGGGCAGGGCGAGCGCCGTGGCGAGAAGAGAGTGGCCGGTGTACACGCCGACCTCGATGGTGTTCTTCGCGCCGGTGATCTTCACCAGCATCCCCAGCAGCTGTGCCTCGTCCGGCGACGACGCCATGATCCTCCTGCATGCGTGGACGCGTCAACGACCGGCTTCTGACTCTCTATTACTGAAATTAATTAATTTATCGTGATTCGAATAGTTAAGACATATATAAACACATGACGTACAACTCGTGCTTGTCCGTGAGGAGGCGCAGCTCGCGCATGCACTCGGGCTCGTTCGGCAGCACTGTGGTGTCCAGGATGTACTGCAATGGCCAAAAAGAGATATAGTGAAGGAGAAAACAGAAGAAATGACGACAGCTGTTACAGAGCTTGCTATCAGCGTCACCTTGTAGAGGGCTTGGCTTTTGAGCAGAGTCTTGACGTCAGGAGGGCTGGGCATCACAGCAGGGCTGTCCTTGCTCGCCATGCTGCTCTCCTTGAGCGATTTCGCCTGCCGGCCGCACTGGTTTTCCTTGCTCGCAGCTCACCCCGGCCAGTTCACTGCTCGGTACCAAAGCAGTTTGTGTGTTGTTTGCTCGCTCTTCTCAACTGTATATATACTAGCCTTATCATTTATATATATAGGTCCATAACTGCATGCTTTAGAATTCGGGTGGACTTTGGTTGTGCTGGGCCACATTTTCTTTGCTGTTTACGTCATGCATGATTAAACTCCAACCACTACTAGACTATTGTCGTCGCACGCATTCTCAAAGGGCAGACAAATTATCCTTACAGCCTGAGAAAGTAAGTCTAAACACTAAAATCAAAAGGGTTTGTTCTAGAATCATCCAAGATCCACAGACCTGGCGCCTACAAGCATCTCTAGTAGAAGTCCTAAAATAGATTACTACACCTAAATGAATTTGTTATCCTTAAATGTTTTATTCTAGGAGCTAAATTTTTTCTAACCTGGCCTAAATAAACGTATCCAAAAGTAGATACCTAAATTCCCAAGAGGGGCGCAGCAAAGGCCGAACCGCGCGCACAAAAACTGTTCAGTGATGTATTGCCAACAAGGTAAATTCTTTGCCAATTTTCCCCAGTGATAGAATATATGTAATCTCTTGCCATTCCCCAATTCATGTTCCTTGCAGCCGATGGTCATCATATATGGAACAAGTAGAGAGCGTAATTGGTGCCATCAAAATTCAAAATTCTATCATCTTTGACCAAGGGAGATTATCATCTTTTCGTTGGTAGCAACATTTCGAGTGGGAGTTTAAATTGAATTGATGCCTATAAGCAAAGGTCAAACTTCACCTCACCGTTTTCTTCATTGACAGTGATACAAAACATTCTGTGAGAAAAATATATGTTGTAAAATATTTGTATAAATTAACCACCAGATGTTCTATTGAACAGGATAATTCGAGTCTAGCTAGATTTTAGTACTCCACATTTTGGCGTCGATGGTTGATCTGTCTGTGGTAGCATGAGATAGAAACGATATGCACGTGACTTGACATGTTTGTTGACTTTCGCATAATTTGTGGGATAACATTCGGCTGCACGTACATATCTCTACCCACGTTGGGTGACTAGTCAACAGCAGCAACACACACACATCGTGCAATTTCAATGACTAGTCAACTCCAACAAACTCATACGTACTACAATTAGAGATTCTACATGGTCATTCAAAATTGTACGACGTGCCACTGGCACCATATAAGTTTTTTTTTTTCCTTTTGCTACCGCACAAATTACAATGGGTGGTATACTACAAAATACAATTCTGAATGATAATTAAAAAGCACATAATTATATATCTATTAGTAACTTTGACCGAGAAACAGAGTCACCATATTTGTTGCTAGAAATTACCACATTAGTGAGAGAAAAATAGGAAAGTACGCGTCGACCACTGATATTATGAAAATATTAGTCTAAAATGTCTTCCATATGTTTTAAAAATTACCCACCACTATCATTACGAAGAATTAGTCTAAACACCCTCACAGGATTTTAAAATTACCCACCATTTTCACTAGAAAAATTAGCCCAAAATACGGATATATAAGTTACGACGATAAAAACATAATAATTGATGAAACATTAAATATAAATATATTACTATCTGATCCATACTAGTGTTACATATACAATGACACTAGCGCTCCCAAAGTTTTAAGGTCAAATTTGCTAGTGGACACTCTACGATGTTGGTATTTGCTGATAGACACTACCCATTGTTGGTTTTGCTATTGGACACTACTCAAAGGTGGTAATTTGCTATGACACACTTTAGCAAATAAAATATTGTTTTCCTTGTATAGAAGAGAGTAGATGTACACAACTGCCCTTGCATTGGTTTAGAGTCTCTCTGTTACCGGGTCATCCAGGATGAGGAGGTTCCGGCACCAGCTCATGTTATAAGAAGATTTAAGTCACTTTAGCAAATAAAATATTGTTTTCCTTGTATAGAAGAGAGTAGATGTACACAACTGCCCTTGCATTGGTTTAGACTCTCTCTGTTACCGGGTCATCCAGGATGAGCAGGTTCCGGCACCAGCTCATGTTATAAGAAGATTTAAGTCACTACTCATATTATTTTTAGTCATCTATAAGCACAAGCAAAACTCAATATCAAACACTACGCCGTTGGACCAAATTTCACAACGAAACGGTTGCCCGTCGTTGGAGACATGACTTGATCAACGTCCAAACGACAAAGTGGTGTTCTCACGGCGGCTCGACTACGTCAAGTGGGGAGAGCGACATGCAGGTCAGTCGTGTTCGAGAAACATGGAGAAGCACGAAGTCAGTCAGTTGCAATTGTGCGAGGATTTCTCCGCAGGTAGGGCGATGAGTCTGGTTCCATTCGATGGCAATAGCGAGGGCATATTTGGTCATTTATAAAATTCTCCCTCTCTCTTCTCAACAAGAAAACAAAATTTTATCAGTCAAAGTGTGTTGTAGCAAATTACCACCTTTGAGTAGTGTCCAATAGCAAAACCAACATTGAGTAGTGTCTAATAGCAAATACCACAATTGAAGTGTGTCTACTAGCAAATTTTCTCTGCAAAATCTTATTCCAGCTTCCCATACACTAAACTAGTAGTAGTAGGTCGAGGAGGGAAACAAAAGGTGACAAACCGCCCCCTCATTATTTATGTGTCAATCGTCTCACACAACGCGGCGGCAGATGGTGACGCCATCAGCGACGGCGAGCTGGCACACCTTGATGCGAGTGTCCACGGCGAGCCTGGCATTGAGGTCCTTGATGGCGGTGCTGATCCAGCGGTCAAAGTCCGTCATTGGCGCGTCTTCGGGCAGCGCCACCGCGCCACCCCAGAGCGTGTTGTCGTACACGATGATGCCGCCGACGCAGACAAGGCGGAGAAGCTGCTCGTGGTACCGCACGTAGTTGGGCTTGTCGGCGTCCACAAACGCCATGTCGAACCTCCCCAGGTTCCCGTCGTCGGCGAGAAGCTCCTCGAGGCGGTCCAGCCCGGTGCCCTCGCGGAAGTCAACCTTGTGCTCGACGCCGGCCTTCTCGACGAATTGGCGGCCCATCTGGTCATAGTCTTCGCGTTTGGTGTCAATGGCAATGACCTTGCCGTCGTCGGGCAGGGCGAGCGCTGTGGCGAGCAGAGAGTGACCCGTGTAGACGCCAACCTCGATGGTGTTCTTGGCGCCGGTCAGCTTGACCAGCATCCCCAGCAGCTGCGCCTCGTCCGGAGACGACGCCATGAACCTCCTGCATGGACGCAAGCACGTACGGCTACTGAGATAACAAATCTGGAATGAACATAACCTGCGACGAAACTAGATGGGACATGACGTACAGCTGGTGCTTGTCCGTGAGGAGGCGCAGCTCGCGCATGCACTCCGGTTCGTTAGGCAGCACCGTGGTGTCCAGTATGTACTGCGAGGGCAATAACGTTATTTACAAAGGGCCAAAAGAGACAGTGAAGGAGAAAACAAAAGAAATGACGAGAGCTGTCCGTCAGTGTCACCTGGTAGAGGGCTTCGCTCTTGAGCAGAGTCTTGTTGGTGGTATGGACATCCATTTGGATGTGGACGTCAGGAGGGACGTCGAAGCCGGTCCTCGCAAAACTGCTGTTCTTCCTCGCCATGCTGGTCTCCTTGGGCGTTTTTGCCGGCCGGCACTTGTTTTCCTTGCTCTTGCAGGTCACACCACAGTATGCGCGGTACCAATGTTTGTGGTGTTCGCTCGCTGTTCTCAGTTTTATACCAACATTTTCATTAATAAGTCCATAGCTGCTTTAGACTTGTTGTGGACTTCGATTGTGTCGCCCCACATTTTCTTGACCGTCTACGTCATGCATGATAAAACTCCAACGACTACCGGACTAATTTTCATTCTCAAAGTGCCAAATTATCCCAACAGCCTGAGAAAGCAAGTCTAAACACTAAAACAATGCGTTTGACAAAATCAAAAAGGTTTGCTTCTAGAATCACACTAGATCCACAGACATGGCATGGAGCCTAAAAATGATCTGGTGGCTAAAACACATGTGGGTTGCTCACTCCATGATCTTTTAATGCCACTCTGGTAAAAAAAAATTGTATCTCCAGTACCCTTCAAGCACTTGTAAAATAACACCTTGTAAAAAATAGCCATGATGGTGAAGCTCATAGCCATAACATGAAAATAGCATGGCTATGAGCCATTTATCTTAGCAAAAATAATAATAATAAGTAACACTAAGTTTGAGCTTGTATTGAACCTTATGAAGAACAACAAATCCATTCCCCTATTCCAGCAAACCATGCACCGAAAACAAAATAGTCAGGTTTCTCATACAATTGGAAGCATCAAGGACGAGGGAATCACCGGCAGTGTAAAACTCTTGAAAGGATGGCAAATACTAAGTTCTTTCAATCCTTTCATAACGGCTCTCTGACTGGAGTTGCACCGTGAGCAAACTGGAGTCTACACATGTGAAAATTACGTCCTCATCCTCAACATATATCAGTCTATGTTTTCTCCTTGTTGGCATTGGTCAGCTATCCAGCTCATGAATCACATTGATATTGTTTAGGTCGAATGTCTTGAAAAGCACCCATGTAGCAACACCAAGACTGTTGACACTCCTATGCCATATTGCAAGATCCTTAAGACAATCTAGCGAGGCCAGGCACCATCAATTGTCTTGACGATTTGCGGACTATTCTTAAGTTTAATGGGAGGACCCTTGGTAACTGTTTGGCTCCGGCTCTCCGTATGGAACTCAAGTATGCCATCGGGCTCGGGCATGTAATCATTCCCATCCTCTTGATTTTCCAAAGAAATCAGCCAGCAGACTGTAGAGGGCGTGGGAAATAAGGACGCTGGGGGCAGTGAATTCAATATGATATGGGTCATGCTAGATGATGTTCCCCATTATGACAACTACAGAGAGGAATCAATTCGCTTGATTTAGCTAACCTCATGTTATTTTTTTACATGAGAAATAGTGACTCAGTGTCTTTGCGATTTTAACACCAGTCAACATTTCTCTTTCCGTCTTGACTAACCCTCACGTGCTCAGGACTCTGGAGCCATGTGCCGCCATCAGGTTCCCCTCTTCTTGACTCTAACTGCAGTTGCTTTCAATCTGCTCTCGTTTTCTTCTCATACTACGGATCGGCAGTGTTGTCGAAGAATGGTGGGGAGAACTCCATGTGCCAACGAAGCCAAAAGTCCAAATTGAATTCCCAGTGCCTCTCAAGCCCAGCATTAAATCTATATATCTTTCTTCGTTTTTGTTTCAGCATAGTTGCTGGTTGGATATTAGTACTTGGCAAAAGGTGTGTCCAACAAAAAAAAAATGACTCTAGCCTTTTCTGTGGTCTCCGATACTAGGACAGAGTATATATGAAAGCTTGGCGATGCCTATCTCTGTACTCCATGACTATGTCCTGAATATAAATGAACAATAAGATACCTTTGTTTTATTTCTGTTTTTTAGTTTGAGGGGCAAGGAGGTAGCAATGCACCACGTGCATATGGTGGTACAGACACTAGGATTGTGTAGCGTCTTAAAGAAGCGCTCAAAAAAAAATGTTGCAAAGAAGCCAGCTAGAAGCGCTTCTTCATCTTCGAGATGCATGTCCATCTTATAAGGACTAGATGCTATGGCGCGCCCTTGGCGCGCCCATCTTTTGCTAAATTACACATGTGAGAAAAACTTTAAAATATGATATCTAAATTATCCATGTGAGAAGAAATTTAAAATATGATTTTAAAATTATCCGTGTTGACAATGCAGCTAATTGGGATGAACAGGTAAATTTGTTTATGAAATACGCGGGGACGAAAACTTCCCTAGTGTGCTTGTTTCTCCCATTAGCGTGTGTGATTATTCATTTTGAATTATTGTATGAGAGCAGGACGCAAGAGACATGCTAAGAACAATGTACCCAGTTTTTTGTTAACCGGTTATATTATTGATATCAAATATGAAAGATACATACAATACATTATACACCATTATCAAACTATAACAGGGCTGCCTGGGCCTATTTAGTTATTCTTCTTCACATCATTCTTCCTGAAAGCATCCTTTCGCCATCAAAGCCGGAAAGCTTTATCCATCAAGTGAAGCGTCTCCGCTTTTCGCAGGATCGAGTCGGTCAAGCGCTGATGAACAGACGCAACAGTACAGCATATAAAAAGCACAAATTAAGTCTTTAAGTAGTTACATTAATCCATTTAAAACACAGAGTCGCACAGCGGAAATAAACGATACAAGTCTAGAAATAAAGGTACAAGCGCACGCGCTCATGATACACAGGAACCCGCATCCAAAGCCATGAAGATGCGGACTCGAGAGGAGATCACTCCTCAGTCTCCCAGTGGGCTGTCCAACCATAGGGAAGTTGGCCATCCCACTGTCCACCTCCACCCGTAGAGTCGGGGATAAAGGTGCTACCTGCAACAAAATCATAAAGAGCCAAACCCTGAGCAACTAATACTCAGCAAGTCTTACCCGTCCAATTGGCTATCTACAGCCGACTCCTAATATGCAATGCTACAAAGGGATGGCTGACTCAATAGCATAACTCGCACTAATTATTTGATCCTTACTTTCAAGTTTTATTCTTGAAGATAAGTACTTAACCAGTAAAACGGTGTGCATATCTCTAAAACATGTATAAAGTAACAATACATCAACAGTGACAGTATATATAGAGCAATGTAAATAACAGTAATGTAAATAGACTAGCATCATATCATCAATCATCTCACACTACGATGTGACGCAGTGAGCAAGGTTGCTCTTGACCGAGAGCGGCGGCATCGATGTACATCCTGCAGGAGAAAAACCTGACCATACGCCGCACACGCGTAAAGTCGCATGCGGCAACTGTTTGCAAAGATCCCCCTGAAGCTAGGCTGGGTCCAACCCCTCCCAAGAAAGGCCTTCCCGCACGGTCCCCGTCCCAGACGTACGCCCCGATTGGGAAGCATCCTTTCTCTCCTGAATACCATGATAGAAAGGGCAGGCTTCCGCCGCACACCAGGGCAACCCAAGCTACTAAGTTTACTAGGCCCATAAAAACACTAGCATATGATCAGTACGTTCGAACTTGCTCAACAGGGCCAACAACGAACGGTCCTTAACCGACACAGACGGGGCTACCACCGTGAAGGCCTAGCCTTCTCGCACCATCCTACACAAACAAATCCCCGTCCGGTCTCAACAAATCCTAAATCCAGCTAGTACAATCCAGGGTGAATCTACCTCGCGAGTGGGACCTACCACTCGACTCCTACCGTCCGCTAGCCACTAAGCCTAGCAAGTTCTAACGTAACCTAGACCACAGCTACAAAAATAGGACACAAGGTAAGATATAGAAGGGTAATCCTAATGCATTTCTAAGGTTTCACATCAACTCCTAATAAACCTAATGCACAAACATTGACTAGCCCCAATCAAGTGTACAAATAAAAATCCTAAATAGGGAGGCATGCACCGGGGCTTGCCTGGCTCAGGAGCGTAGCTAACAAGGTCAGCGGGGTCAGTGTCCTGCTGCGGCTGCTCCTCCTGCACCTCCTGGGTCTGCTCCTCCGGCAGCTGGAAGTCCAGTGGCTCCGGAGTCGTCTCTGTCACTACACGTTATGACAAGGAACAATGCAGAGTTAGATGCAGAATATGATGCAAAATGATTTAATTACTTGATAGGACAGTCATTTACACTGTAAGTGCAAATGATTAACTTTGTTAATTAATTTCGTCTGGAGTATTTCCTTCATTAACTTTTAATTAAGTTTACCATTAATCAACTTGGCAAGTTAAATGAATAATGTGATTTGGAAAGTTGATTTATGTCCAGTGGCATTTTTCTGGTGAAGAGTGTCACTGGAAGTAATTTATGGTGAGGTTTCATGATTTATTGCGAAGTAGATTATTTATAATAATTTATACAGTGCAGAACCTGATTTAAATCATAAGAAAATAATTAGCCAACATGTGACAGTGGAAAAATACTCTGTAGGTGTGTTATCAGATTCTTAACAGGCATGCAAGAGTTCAGGATTTATTGAGCAACAGATAATTTATAAGGAATTAAACAAGATCGGAACAGATGTATTTTCCAGAAAATATACAATCTGCAAAAGTGTGCTTCGGTATTTTTCCTGGACAGAGGATGCTACAGGGATTCCAAATAAATTGGATTTGTATTTTTCTGATGAGTATTTTATTTTCTATGCCTTTTTGAAGTTTCTGTGCATTTCCTGAAATTAACTAAATCTGGAAATGACTTAAAATAGGCGCAACCAATTAGATCTGAGCCACACATGGGGCTACACAGATCAGGCCGCACTGGATCAGCATCGGCCGCATGGGATCCAGCCACTCAGGTGCAAGGCACACCGAGGACCACACCAACACGGTGCACCGGATCCCGCACAGGCACACCGGATCCGGGACCGTGTGGTCACCGGTGTGGTGCCGGCGTCACGCCGGAGCGCGGCGGCGCATCGCCGGATCGACGTTTCCGGCGACCATTTGACGCGTGGCTTGGACGGAAAGGAAGAACGAGGGATGGCGAGTTCACCTAGGGGACGTGGAGCTCGCGGGGATGGCCGGAGTAGCGTCGGCGACGAGAGGCGGCGGTTGACGGAAGTACGGCGAGGTCGGGAGCTCGATGCAGGGATCGGGAACGGAATGGAGTTGGTCGAGGAGGTTCACCGCGTCATGGGGAAGCTCGGAGAAGAACACGTCGACGCCGAGGGACACCGGAAGGCGGAGCTCGTCGGAGACTGCCGCGGGGGCTCGACGGCGACGAGGAATAAGGTTGGAGTTCCGACGCGAGGAGCTGCGAAACAGGGGATTAGCAGGTCCAGGAATGTGCGCGAGGCACTTGCGCAACTGGGGCTGCGAGGGATTTGGTTCGCGCTCACCGGAGTGGGAGTATTTCCCGACGAGGCCGCGGAGCTCACTTGGCCGTGCTCGGAGAAGACGGCTCGATTTGAGCTCCTCAGCCCGGAACAGGGGAAAAGGCGGTCATGGTGAGCTGGGTGACGTCGCAAGGGAGCCTCCCTGCCCAGCAGCTCAGCCTGGAGTAGCTCGTCGGCGGCGGAGCTCAAGCTCGGCAAGGGCGGCAGCTAGGTTTAGCTTGCTGAGCGAGGGGGAAATGGAGAAATGGATAGGAGGGAGCCGGGAGAGGGGCGGGGATGCCGTATTTGGAGCTCGACGCGCCGAGGAGCGGGCCCGGGCGCCGCGGGAGGGCGCCGTTCGCCGTCGGCGACGTGGAGGCAAAGCTCCGACGCGCGCAGAGAGACGACGTCGCTGACATATGGGCCCTACAGCATCTTCCGATTTTCCCGAATTAATTCAAACTGAATTTTCCCCAATCTTTGGCGCTCGATTTGAACTAGTAAATGAACTCCAAACATTATGAAACCAGTCTTGTTCGAAAGATCATGAATTTCTCTTTCCAGTGACATAACATGCACATCTCAATTCGAAATAGAATTCAAATGGCAGCTAGTCAAAGTTGGACATTTTTGGAACTTTGGAGATTTATTTGAGCATCGAAATGAATTTCAAAAATCACCAAAAATTCTCCAAAATTCTTATTTCAGAAGGGCTACTCACTGGTATTTTTGGTTGCTCGAGTTGTTGTGCAAAAATTTGACTTCTTTCACAAGCTATGGTTTGAACATTGTTTGAACTTTGAATTTCAAATTTTGAATTTGGTTTGATTTCAGTCTTTGCTCAGTTTGGTTTTGCACTATTCTGCCCTATTTTGAATTTCAGTGACACGGGGTGTCACAGCCTTCCCCCCTTAAAGAAATCTCGTCCCGAGATTAAAGAGAAGGAGGAAAAACGAATGGCGAAAGAGCGAAGTAAAAGATGCAAAAATGGAACAACTAAATGACGCACCTCGGAGGTAGAAAACCAGGAAAATGGGAGTTCAAGAACTCCACTGTCTCCCAGGTGGCCTCGGCCTCAGAGTGGTTGCTCCATTGCACCTTATAGAATCTGGTAGTGCTCTTTCTGGTGACTCGGTCCTTCTGATCAACAATGCCGATAGGCTGCTCGGGGTAGGTCAGATCCGGCTCAAGCTGCTCAACATCACTGACCACTCTGTCTGTAGGGACCTTCAAGCACTTTTTCAGCTGCGATACGTGGAACACATTGTGAACACTGAAGAGGTTGGAGGGCAACTCCAATCTATAAGCAACGGGTCCACATCTCTCAATTATCTGGAACGGTCCAACGTATCTTGGGGCTAACTTTCCCCTGACACCAAACCGACGTACACCCTTCATGGGAGAGACACGAAGGTATACGTGGTCGCCAACTGCAAACACCAACGGTCGGCATCTTCTGTCAGCATAGCTCTTCTGTCGAGACTTGGCTGCTCTCAAGTTGGACTGAATGCGGCGAACAGTCTCCTCTGCTGCTGCCACTAAATCTGGTGTGGGAATGACCTCCACATCAGCCACAACTGTCTCCTCTGCTGCAGCTGCGGGCCTTGCCTGGAAGATGACTCTCTCGCCGGCCTCAACCCAATTAAGGGGAGTCCGACAACGACGTCCATACAAAGCCTCAAACGGTGCCATCTTGATGCTCTCCTGATAGCTGTTGTTGTATGAGAACTCTGCAAGGGGTAAGCTCTCATCCCAACACTTGCCATGGTGTATCACACAGGCACGAAGCATATCCTCTAAAATCTGATTCACCCTCTCTGTCTGGCCATCTGTCTGAGGGTGATAAGCTGCACTGCGAATCAAAGTGGTGCCCAAAGAAGCATGTAGCTGCTCCCAGAAACGAGAAACAAACTGTGGTCCTCGATCAGAAATAATGGTCTTGGGCACTCCATGCAAACAGAGAATCCGAGCAATATACAACTCAGCATACTTCTTCACATTGTAATGGGTGTGCACGGGGATAAAGTGAGCAGACTTGGTCAATCGATCAACAATCACCCAAATAGAGTCGTGCTTCTGCGATGTGAGAGGTAAGCCAACAATGAAATCCATGCTAATATCCTCCCACTTCCAAGCAGGAATACTCAAAGGCTGAAGCAACCCTGCAGGCTTCATGTATTCTGCCTTGACTCTCCTGCAAGTGTCACACTCAGAAACGTACTGTGCGACCTCCCGCTTCATGCGGGTCCACCAGAAGCGACTTCTCAAATCCTGGTACATCTTATTGCTGCCAGGATGGATGGAATACTTGGACAAGTGCGCCTCATCAAGAATCTTCCTGTGCAACTCAAAGTCCTTAGGAACTACCAATCTGTCCTTGAACCATAGGACTCCATCCTCATCCTCTCTGAAACACTGGACTCTAGCTTCCCCGAGCTTGAGTCTCCTCCTGAGGTGATTCACCTTCTCATCCTTCTTCTGCGCTGCCACAATCTCATCTCGCAGGGTCGGAACAAGTGATATATTGGCCAAGGAGCCATAAGCATACACTCTAAGACTGGGCTCTGCCTCTGCATACGGAGCTGCGATGAGATTATTGCAATGAGCCTTGCGACTCAAAGCATCAGCAACCACATTAGCCTTCCCTGGGTGATAGTGAATCTCCAGATCATAGTCCTTGATCAGCTCTAAGCATCTTCCGATTTTCCCGAATTAATTCAAACTGAATTTTCCCCAATCTTTGGCGCTCGATTTGAACTAGTAAATGAACTCCAAACATTATGAAACCAGTCTTGTTCGAAAGATCATGAATTTCTCTTTCCAGTGACATAACATGCACATCTCAATTCGAAATAGAATTCAAATGGCAGCTAGTCAAAGTTGGACATTTTTGGAACTTTGGAGATTTATTTGAGCATCGAAATGAATTTCAAAAATCACCAAAAATTCTCCAAAATTCTTATTTCAGAAGGGCTACTCACTGGTATTTTTGGTTGCTCGAGTTGTTGTGCAAAAATTTGACTTCTTTCACAAGCTATGGTTTGAACATTGTTTGAACTTTGAATTTCAAATTTTGAATTTGGTTTGATTTCAGTCTTTGCTCAGTTTGGTTTTGCACTATTCTGCCCTATTTTGAATTTCAGTGACACGGGGTGTCACAGCCTTCCCCCCTTAAAGAAATCTCGTCCCGAGATTAAAGAGAAGGAGGAAAAACGAATGGCGAAAGAGCGAAGTAAAAGATGCAAAAATGGAACAACTAAATGACGCACCTCGGAGGTAGAAAACCAGGAAAATGGGAGTTCAAGAACTCCACTGTCTCCCAGGTGGCCTCGGCCTCAGAGTGGTTGCTCCATTGCACCTTATAGAATCTGGTAGTGCTCTTTCTGGTGACTCGGTCCTTCTGATCAACAATGCCGATAGGCTGCTCGGGGTAGGTCAGATCCGGCTCAAGCTGCTCAACATCACTGACCACTCTGTCTGTAGGGACCTTCAAGCACTTTTTCAGCTGCGATACGTGGAACACATTGTGAACACTGAAGAGGTTGGAGGGCAACTCCAATCTATAAGCAACGGGTCCACATCTCTCAATTATCTGGAACGGTCCAACGTATCTTGGGGCTAACTTTCCCCTGACACCAAACCGACGTACACCCTTCATGGGAGAGACACGAAGGTATACGTGGTCGCCAACTGCAAACACCAACGGTCGGCATCTTCTGTCAGCATAGCTCTTCTGTCGAGACTTGGCTGCTCTCAAGTTGGACTGAATGCGGCGAACAGTCTCCTCTGCTGCTGCCACTAAATCTGGTGTGGGAATGACCTCCACATCAGCCACAACTGTCTCCTCTGCTGCAGCTGCGGGCCTTGCCTGGAAGATGACTCTCTCGCCGGCCTCAACCCAATTAAGGGGAGTCCGACAACGACGTCCATACAAAGCCTCAAACGGTGCCATCTTGATGCTCTCCTGATAGCTGTTGTTGTATGAGAACTCTGCAAGGGGTAAGCTCTCATCCCAACACTTGCCATGGTGTATCACACAGGCACGAAGCATATCCTCTAAAATCTGATTCACCCTCTCTGTCTGGCCATCTGTCTGAGGGTGATAAGCTGCACTGCGAATCAAAGTGGTGCCCAAAGAAGCATGTAGCTGCTCCCAGAAACGAGAAACAAACTGTGGTCCTCGATCAGAAATAATGGTCTTGGGCACTCCATGCAAACAGAGAATCCGAGCAATATACAACTCAGCATACTTCTTCACATTGTAATGGGTGTGCACGGGGATAAAGTGAGCAGACTTGGTCAATCGATCAACAATCACCCAAATAGAGTCGTGCTTCTGCGATGTGAGAGGTAAGCCAACAATGAAATCCATGCTAATATCCTCCCACTTCCAAGCAGGAATACTCAAAGGCTGAAGCAACCCTGCAGGCTTCATGTATTCTGCCTTGACTCTCCTGCAAGTGTCACACTCAGAAACGTACTGTGCGACCTCCCGCTTCATGCGGGTCCACCAGAAGCGACTTCTCAAATCCTGGTACATCTTATTGCTGCCAGGATGGATGGAATACTTGGACAAGTGCGCCTCATCAAGAATCTTCCTGTGCAACTCAAAGTCCTTAGGAACTACCAATCTGTCCTTGAACCATAGGACTCCATCCTCATCCTCTCTGAAACACTGGACTCTAGCTTCCCCGAGCTTGAGTCTCCTCCTGAGGTGATTCACCTTCTCATCCTTCTTCTGCGCTGCCACAATCTCATCTCGCAGGGTCGGAACAAGTGATATATTGGCCAAGGAGCCATAAGCATACACTCTAAGACTGGGCTCTGCCTCTGCATACGGAGCTGCGATGAGATTATTGCAATGAGCCTTGCGACTCAAAGCATCAGCAACCACATTAGCCTTCCCTGGGTGATAGTGAATCTCCAGATCATAGTCCTTGATCAGCTCTAAGCATCTTCCGATTTTCCCGAATTAATTCAAACTGAATTTTCCCCAATCTTTGGCGCTCGATTTGAACTAGTAAATGAACTCCAAACATTATGAAACCAGTCTTGTTCGAAAGATCATGAATTTCTCTTTCCAGTGACATAACATGCACATCTCAATTCGAAATAGAATTCAAATGGCAGCTAGTCAAAGTTGGACATTTTTGGAACTTTGGAGATTTATTTGAGCATCGAAATGAATTTCAAAAATCACCAAAAATTCTCCAAAATTCTTATTTCAGAAGGGCTACTCACTGGTATTTTTGGTTGCTCGAGTTGTTGTGCAAAAATTTGACTTCTTTCACAAGCTATGGTTTGAACATTGTTTGAACTTTGAATTTCAAATTTTGAATTTGGTTTGATTTCAGTCTTTGCTCAGTTTGGTTTTGCACTATTCTGCCCTATTTTGAATTTCAGTGACACGGGGTGTCACAGCCTTCCCCCCTTAAAGAAATCTCGTCCCGAGATTAAAGAGAAGGAGGAAAAACGAATGGCGAAAGAGCGAAGTAAAAGATGCAAAAATGGAACAACTAAATGACGCACCTCGGAGGTAGAAAACCAGGAAAATGGGAGTTCAAGAACTCCACTGTCTCCCAGGTGGCCTCGGCCTCAGAGTGGTTGCTCCATTGCACCTTATAGAATCTGGTAGTGCTCTTTCTGGTGACTCGGTCCTTCTGATCAACAATGCCGATAGGCTGCTCGGGGTAGGTCAGATCCGGCTCAAGCTGCTCAACATCACTGACCACTCTGTCTGTAGGGACCTTCAAGCACTTTTTCAGCTGCGATACGTGGAACACATTGTGAACACTGGAGAGGTTGGAGGGCAACTCCAATCTATAAGCAACGGGTCCACATCTCTCAATTATCTGGAACGGTCCAACGTATCTTGGGGCTAACTTTCCCCTGACACCAAACCGACGTACACCCTTCATGGGAGAGACACGAAGGTATACGTGGTCGCCAACTGCAAACACCAACGGTCGGCGTCTTCTGTCAGCATAGCTCTTCTGTCGAGACTTGGCTGCTCTCAAGTTGGACTGAATGCGGCGAACAGTCTCCTCTGCTGCTGCCACTAAATCTGGTGTGGGAATGACCTCCACATCAGCCACAACTGTCTCCTCTGCTGCAGCTGCGGGCCTTGCCTGGAAGATGACTCTCTCGCCGGCCTCAACCCAATTAAGGGGAGTCCGACAACGACGTCCATACAAAGCCTCAAACGGTGCCATCTTGATGCTCTCCTGATAGCTGTTGTTGTATGAGAACTCTGCAAGGGGTAAGCTCTCATCCCAACACTTGCCATGGTGTATCACACAGGCACGAAGCATATCCTCTAAAATCTGATTCACCCTCTCTGTCTGGCCATCTGTCTGAGGGTGATAAGCTGCACTGCGAATCAAAGTGGTGCCCAAAGAAGCATGTAGCTGCTCCCAGAAACGAGAAACAAACTGTGGTCCTCGATCAGAAATAATGGTCTTGGGCACTCCATGCAAACAGAGAATCCGAGCAATATACAACTCAGCATACTTCTTCACATTGTAACGGGTGTGCACGGGGATAAAGTGAGCAGACTTGGTCAATCGATCAACAATCACCCAAATAGAGTCGTGTTTCTGTGATGTGAGAGGTAAGCCAACAATGAAATCCATGCTAATATCCTCCCACTTCCAAGCAGGAATACTCAAAGGCTGAAGCAACCCTGCAGGCTTCATGTATTCTGCCTTGACTCTCCTGCAAGTGTCACACTCAGAAACGTACTGTGCGACCTCCCGCTTCATGCGGGTCCACCAGAAGCGACTTCTCAAATCCTGGTACATCTTGTTGCTGCCAGGATGGATGGAATACTTGGACAAGTGCGCCTCATCAAGAATCTTCCTGTGCAACTCAAAGTCCTTAGGAACTACCAATCTGTCCTTGAACCATAGGACTCCATCCTCATCCTCTCTGAAACACTGGACTCTAGCTTCCCCGAGCTTGAGTCTCCTCCTGAGGTGATCCACCTTCTCATCCTTCTTCTGCGCTGCCACAATCTCATCTCGCAGGGTCGGAACAAGTGATATATTGGCCAAGGAGCCATAAGCATACACTCTAAGACTGGGCTCTGCCTCTGCATACGGAGCTGCGATGAGATTATTGCAATGAGCCTTGCGACTCAAAGCATCAGCAACCACATTAGCCTTCCCTGGGTGATAGTGAATCTCCAGATCATAGTCCTTGATCAGCTCTAACCATCTCCTCTGGCGCATGTTCAGATCCGACTGCGTGAATATATACTTGAGACTCTTGTGATCTGTATAGATGTGCACCAGATTTCCCAACAAATAATGCCGCCATACTTTCAGAGCAAGTACGACAGCTGCAAGCTCAAGATCGTGAGTGGGGTAATGCTCTTCATGTCGCTTAAGCTGCCGAGAGACATAAGCAATTACCCTGCCATCCTGCATCAGCACACAACCAAGACCAGTACCAGAAGCATCACAGTACACATCAAATGGCTTGGTGATATCAGGCTGAGCTAAAACTGGAGCGGTAGTGAGAAGCTTCTTCAGATTCTGGAAAGCATCACCACACTGCGGGCTCCACACAAATCTCATGTTCTTCTTCAGCAACTCAGTGATGGGCTTGGAGATCTTAGAGAAATTCGGAATAAACCGACGGTAATAACCAGCCAACCCAAGAAACTGCGAATCTGAGAGACAGTCGTAGGTGCATTCCAATCCAGACATCCTGC
>RWGY01000954.1:0-12220 GCA_007726485.1 Eragrostis curvula
CACGTCTATGCCGTTGATTACTACTCTAACCTCGGCCCAAAGCTGAATTTAGAAGGCTAGAGCACCCCTTGCGGAGCGATGATCCCGTAAACAAGTATAACAGGAATTACGCCTAGAAAAGTAATAATGCTCGCTAGATAAATAATCACCACGTATAAATCACAAAGAGTGTTTACACGCCAAGGTAAAGAAATAGAACTAAACCTCCACCAAAGTGGAAGGAGTATTCCTTTCTCTCCCTTGCCCTCTCTCCTATTCTACTAGTGTACAAAAGGCTCTCAGCCTAAGGATTGGAGTGGAGCTCTATTGGAGAGTCTTGCGTCTTGTGGTGTGTGTTGAGAGGGAGGGGTGCCCCTTTATTTATAGCCTTGGAAGGTCGGCAACTTTGAGGCGGTTCCCGAGGTCGGTGACATTTAATGCAGGGGGAACCGACCTCCAGAAGTCGGTGATAAACCGCCATAAAAAGATGGGCCAGTGGGGCCTCCCTGGCAGGTCGGCCGACCTGGCCAGAGGGGGTCGGCCGACCTGGCCTGGGCCCCTCTGGGCCTGGTCCTCCTCTGGCTGCTTCCTTGGCCTGTGTACTTGCCTAAACCACGTGCATTGCTTGATCTTGAAGCCTGATTCTGTGGTTTTGGGCTTTTGGACTAAGTTCTTCAGTCCGGGGAAAATCCGTCGATTGCAAAGTCCACGTTTAGTGCATGTTTTCCCCTGTTTTTGTATGGATTGCACCTGTACTTCATAATTCACCAAGACTAGTGGAATTTGTTAGAAATAAACCCTATGTCTACACTTGGTGATGGTGTTAGGTTCACAAAGGTGCATAAAGTTGACGGTAAAAATGGGTCGTAAGGACCGTCAACAAGATCCCCCACACTTAGCTCTTTGCTCGTCCTCGAGTAAAGCTATGAGTGGAAATTGGGGAGGACTCATCCCTTTTGATGAATGAAACCTGCACACAAGCTATTACAAGCCACACCTTTTTACCTGCGAACATGATGGTGGCTAACATGTATTCTTGGATGATTGAAAAGTGGAACGGTTCATGACTCAAATCACCTCGCTTTCATCCACTAAGTACCTTGGGGTTTTTGAAAGAGTTTTGAAAAATATAAACAACATAGCTCTTGCTCCTCTATTGATTCTCTCGGATCGCTCAAAAAGTGTATTTTCCTTACCAAAGCATTATCTTGCCTCTTTTGTCCTACTTCTAAGGCTTGTATGTGGAGCTCAAGGTAGGGATAGAGAGGCATACTTGTATCACAAATATTGCTGAACCAAAAGAAAGGATCCACGGAGAATTCAAGTCATACAACCTTGATCAAGAAGTGCATGTGTGGATGGATGTGTGGATGTTTATATGTGACGACTCCTTTATTGGATTTTTACCTCTCTTTGTTTTGTATTTCCGAGACATGGCTATCATTTTTCTTTCTTTTCTTTTCATGCTCTGTACATGAGCATTTTTTCTTTCTTTATCTTGCTCATCTTTTTGTGAGTCTTCTTTTTCTTTTGCATAGCCATGTCCCTCTTTTGTTTATTTTGAGAGAGAGAGGTAAAATGGGATAAAAGTGAGGAGTGTCTTTATTTGGATGGGTGGATGTGCTAACTCCCGGTGTAGGAGTTTTAGCAATTTTGGTGGATCGTGTACGTGATCTTGATCAAGAGAGCATGACAAGTATCTCATTAGGGTCACAAAATTTTGGAAAAGCTCATTGCAACACAAGCAGCATATGTGTGTAAGTTTGAAAATTGTGATCAACATATGGCATTGGTAGGAAATCATATACCAAAAGAGGAGCAGCGAGCCATGCTATTTTAACTTTTTGAAATAAAATTCCCAAGGACTTTGTAGATTGAGCAAAAGATCATTTCATCGAACCATATCACACTCGCCAATTATCTAGAAAAACATGGGTTCCTATGGATAGGTTGTTCACAAGCAAGTGGTGATGAAGCGAGTAATAACAAGTGTGCAAGTTCATGTTGAGAACAAAAAGGGAGAGTATTGGGATTCATAAGGATGTGCTAAAAAGAAATTTTCCCAAGTTTTAATTGGTCAAGTTTTATTTCCGTATCTCAGAATGAACTTGACAGGTATGGTAGGCAAAAAGGGAGTGTGGGAAACAAACTTAAGTAGCACGGGAAAGCAGAGGCCCAGTGGGACCCACCAGGGGTCGGCCGACCTGGTCAGGGGGGGTCGGCCGACCTGGTGTGGCCCCTGCTGGTGCCCAAATTTTGCACAATTGTTGGTGTTGTCCTTCCCGTGATGGTTCTGAGTGATTTGCTCGAGTTTGTTTCTGTTTTCGCGATGTATCCCCCCCACACTTGCCTTTTTGCCTGTTTCCTTCAAAATAGACAAAGATATTTGGAAACACAAATTGCTCTACCGGTATGCAAGCCCGGGGAGCACTAATTTGATTGAATTTAGAAACAAATATGAAGGCGCATTACAAACTTGATGAGGGAATTAAAATGATGAAAGCAAATGTAATTAAACTAAGTAAATGCGCCATGGGAAAATGATGATCGCGGGAGGTTTTAGTCGTAGAACTTTTCTTCCTTTCCCGCGCTCTTGAAAAGACGCTTCATCTTTGAGTTGGTGCTGCGGCGATGGTCATCATGGGCATCTCGTATTTCAGCAAGAGCGTCTTTCATCTCCGCCACTTTATCGCTTAGGCGTTCATGAGCGTCGCGGAGATCATTATGTTTAGCGAGGAGACGTTGATAGGGGCTCTTTTTCGGGGTCCTTTCCTCCTCACTCTCATACATCCCCCTTGCCCTCTTGATGGGAGGAGGAGGGATATGCCTTTTCACCTTCTTGGGTGGAGTGGTGCTTATGGATTCGAGGGCGCCTCGCTTCTCCGCCGAAGTGAGTGGTGGGTGGAGCTGCTTTCCACCACCACGAATTCCCTTGATCTTGAACCGAATGCCCGCCTTCTTGGAGGGGCTAGGCAGGTTGAGCCCCTCATATTGGTGATGCACCACGTCTCCATTCCTTGCGACGAGGGTGCCGACATACTTCTCCCCTGGACGGAGAGAGCCTTCGGCCTCATCGTGACTTGGCTTCTTGGGGATGGTTTTCCCCTTGCCGTAGCGTGGTGGTGCACTAGCGGGAAGGTTTTTAGAGGGGCCTTTTGCTGCTGGTGGTGGTGGTGTGATGGTGAGAGGTGCTTCTTTGACGCTCATGGCTTGCTCACGGGTTGGAGTGACGGGATCAAGGATGTTTTCAAGGTCAAAGAAGCGGCAAAGCTCACTAGTGGTAGCGGGGACGTCAAAGCGCGGGATGCTGCTGTCCATGGTGGTGGCAAAGGTTTCTTTGGGCGAAAAGATAAAGGTGGAAGAGAGGTGCAAGTGAAAAAGGGTGGAAATCACCTTTATTTATATAGAAAACTATGGAAAGAATTAATTCTGATTTTTCCGCAGCGGAGCAAGAGCTAAATCAGTGGGATTTGAGTATGTGAACGTTGGAGCTGAGTGTGAGAGAAAAAAGGGACCGTTGGGGCTCCCACAGGGGTCGCCCGACCTGAAAAGGGGGGTCGGCCGACCTGCTGTGGGCCCCTCTGGCCACCTTCTTTTTCTGGCTAATTTCTTGCTATATTTATTCGAAGGAAAGTGCTACTACGGGTGATAAAACAAATCAGAGGATATCATGATAAAGATTCTAAATTAATCAAGTGCATGACATCAAACTCTTTATTCGTATCGGGTTCAAAATAAATTTTTAGACGCTGGCCATTTACCTTGAATACTTTACCTTCGTCGTCTTGGAGTGTGATTGCTCCGTGTGGCGAAGTTTCAATAACCGTGTATGGCCCGTCCCATTTGCTTCTCAATTTTCCGTGCCCGAATAGTTTCACCCGTGAGTTGAATAGCAAGACTTTGTCTCCAACTTTGAATTCTTTTACTCTTATTCTTTTATCGTGCCACCGTTTAGTCCTCTCCTTATAAATGGCTGAGTTGTGGTAAGCTTTGTCTCTCCATTCTTCCAACTCAGCTATCTCCATTTTTCTCTTCCATCCGGCACCTCGAAGGTCCATATTCCATTTTCTAATGGCCCAATATGCTCGATGTTCCAACTCGATGGGTAAATGGCATGTTTTTCCATATACGAGTTGGTATGGTGACATGCCTATGGGTGTCTTGTATGCTGTCCGGTATGCCCATAGTGCATCGGGTAGCTTGCTTTTCCATGACTTCCCCATTTCTAACACGGTCTTTTGCAGGATCCGTTTGATTTGCTTGTTTGAAGTCTCGGCCTGCCCACTTGTTTGAGGATGGTATGGAGTGGCTATGTTGTGTCGTGCTCCAAGTTCTCTAAGGAAGCTTCGGAAGGTCTTATCAATGAAATGAGACCCTCCGTCGCTTATCACTAGTCTCGGTGTTCCAAATCTTGGGAAGATAATCTCGTGGAACATCCGGCGAGCGTGCTTGGAGTCGGCAGCTCGGCATGGCATTGCCTCTACCCATTTGGACACGTAGTCGACTGCCACCAAGATGTATTCACAGTCTTGTGACTTGGGGAATGGCCCCATGAAGTCGATGCCCCATACGTCGAAGAGTTCGACTTGTAAATTGAAGTTGAGGGGCATTGCATCCCTTGCCGTGATGCCTCCAAATCTTTGACATTGTGGGCATCGTCTGACGAATTCTTTTGTGTCTTCGTACATTGTTGGCCAAAAGAAACCACTTTGCCATATCTTGGCCTGAGTACGAAACACTCCATGGTGTCCCCCGTATGGAGCTGCATGACATTTCTCGATGATTTGTGTGCTCTCGGGTGTCGGCACACATCTTCTGAGCAGTCCATCGGCGCAGACACGGTAAAGGAAGGGCTCACTCCAAAGGTGACGACGACTCTCATAGATGAGTCGTCTCTTGTTTTCTCCCGGTGGTACGTACCCCGTCACTATGAAGTTCACAATGTCGGCGTACCACGGATGTGAGTCCTTGACGTGGAGTAGCATGTCGTCGCGCAAGAAGTCATTGATGGGTAATTCCTGCGGGTTAGTGAATTGCATGCGCGACAAATGATCCGCTACAGAATTTTCTACTCCTTTCTTATCACGAATTTCTAAATCAAACTCTTGGAGCAGAAGAATCCATCTTATCAAACGGGGTTTAGCATCTTTCTTAGAGAGCAAAAATTTCAAAGCAGCATGATCGGTGTAAACGATAACTTTTGCTCCAGCTAAGTAAGATCTAAACTTATCAAAAGCAAAAACAACAGCAAGGAGCTCTTTTTCAGTGGTAGTATAATTCAACTGAGCTCCAGACAGAGTTTTGCTAGCATAAGAAATTGCATGATGCTTCTTATCTCTAGTTTGACCAAGAACAGCCCCCACAGCAAAGTCGCTAGCATCACACATAATTTCAAACGGAAGCGTCCAATCAGGGGGTTGGATGATTGGAGCGGAGATGAGTGCATTTTTGAGAGTATTAAAAGCATTCATGCATTCATCAGTGAAATTAAAGGGTGCATCTTTTGCAAGCAAATTTGTAAGGGGTCTAGCAATTTGAGAGAAATCTTTGATAAAACGGCGATAGAACCCCGCATGTCCAAGAAAACTGCGAACACCCTTAATATTAACGGGAGGTGGAAGCTTTTCTATAACTTCTAATTTCGCCTTGTCCACCTCTATCCCTCTTTCAGAAATCAAGTGCCCAAGGACTATGCCTTCTCTAACCATAAAGTGGCATTTCTCCCAATTGAGCACTAAGTCCTTTTCTTGACAACGTTGCAAGACTTTGTCTAAATTTTCTAAACAATGATCGAAGGTTTTCCCATAGACAGAGAAATCATCCATAAAAACCTCCATAATCTCTTCGATCATGTCAGAAAAGATAGACATCATGCATCGTTGAAAAGAAGCAGGCGCATTACATAGCCCAAAAGACATTCGACGATAAGCATAAGTTCCGTAAGGGCATGTGAAAGTCGTCTTACTCTGATCATCGGGATGGATGGGAATTTGATGATATCCCGAATACCCATCAAGGAAACAAAAGAAAGAATGATTTGCCAGCCGTTCCAACATCTCATCGATGAAGGGCAGTGGAAAATGATCTTTCTTTGTAGCCTTGTTAAGTTTTCGGTAATCGATGCACATTCTCCACCCCGTGACGGTTCGTTGAGGGATCAATTCGTCCTTGTCGTTATGAACGACCGTCATTCCTCCCTTCTTGGGCACAACCTGCACTGGGCTCACCCACTCGCTGTGTGGAACAGGATAGATAATACCAGCATGCAAAAGTTTCAAGACCTCTTTCTTAACGACTTCCCTCATTGCATTGTTCAACCTCCGTTGAGGTTCCCTAGAAGGTGTGCTATCGGGATCTATGGGAATGCGATGGGTGCAAAGAGCAGGGCTGATTCCCTTGAGGTCTCCTAGCGAGTAGCCAAGAACGGAGCGACGTTTCTCTAACACGGCTAAGAGTTTAGCGGTTTCTTCCTCCGAAAGCTTGTCACTTATGATGACAGGCGTTTCGGGGTTTCCGTGAAGAAAAGCGTAGCGTAAGCCCGGTGGGAGTGCTTTGAGCTCTATGGGCGGTGGCGGCGAGGCTAAGGTTTCGGGCAGCTCAAAGGTTTCTTCCGAACCGTCTTCTTCTAAAACAAAATTGAGAGCATCTTCTTCCAGGACGATTCGGGGGTTTCATGAAGAAAAACTGCCATAACTTCCTCTATGCAATCGTCTACTTCGGGGGACTCCTCGGCAAAAGTATTTAGCGTATGAACGATAGGGATAGAAAAAGGTTCCTTGCCGAGGGTGAAGTCAAGGGTTCCAGAAGGCGATATTTTTAAGAAAAGCTTTTCTATGGGATGGCCTACAAGAACATCAAAATCCAAAACCCCGAAGACGTGAAAATCCAGCGATACTTCGGCATCATCGTGCTTAATGCAGACGTCTCTAACGATCCCCAAACCCTCAAAGAAGTGCCCCGGAGAGGTTCTAAGGAGTTTGCTAGTGGGCGCCCAAACTTCGTTCCCAAACATGGTTAAAGCAAAAGATTCGGACATGATGTTGGCACCCACTAAAGGATTATAGAGAACATCTACCTTTGATCCCCGAATTGAGCTTTGAATGGTTGAGGTAGGATGTTCAAAACGAATAGTATCGGAAGAAAGCTCATTTTCTCTCAACCATTCATCGCTTATGATCGATGTCAACTCCCGAATGGTTTTCAAAAGAAAATCTTTTTCTAAAGGTTCGGGGGTTGGTGCAGGGAGTTTTGGCCTCTTTTGACAAGAGTAGTTCGAGGAGTCTCCAAAATTTTCAAAAATTTCTTCCTCGAACTCAAACGGGAACTCAAGAGGTTCATCATCCTCTATCATTGTTTTTGTGTTAGATGGGGACTCGATTGTTGGGTCTACCATTGTAGGCACCAATTGTTGTGTTTCTTGCACAACGAGTTCCTCATCTTTTGACTCCGGCTCAACTAGTAAATCAGCGGAAAAAGGAGTGTTTTCCACAATGCGATCCAAAAGTTCGTGTGCTTCCGCTATGGTCTTATGAGTAAAAGATCCACCAGCGGCCGTGTCAAGATAAAGTGCGGTATCGCTGCTCAATCCCGAATAAAAATGTTGTAATAAAACGGGTTCGGGGAGCAACAATTCAGGTCCGGAGTCTGTTAATGAACAGAACCGAATCCATGATGCACTCAAGGTTTCCTCTTTTTCTTGCCGAAAGTTAATTATTTCCGCTCGTAGAGAAGTGATACGGGATACGGGGAAGAACGCTAGACAAAATTTGTCTCGCAATTCTTTCCAATCACCGTTCACTCTCTTAGCGGTGTAAGTGTACCATTGCTTCGCCCTCTCATTGAGAGAGAAGGGAAACAATTTCCACTTCAACGTTTCTTGTGTCATGCCATGGATCGATCGGCATGAACACAAATGCTCAAACTCTCGCAAGTGTTCATAAGGATTTTCATGTTTAAAACCCGAAAAGGATAAACCTCTTATCATCGAAATGTAATCGGGGGAAAACTCATAGCCAGATGAAGAAATGGGTTGTGATGATGATGGTGGCTCTAAGAGCTCGCCCCGTGGAGTAGAGAATGATTGGATGGTGGGTTGTGACTCCATGAAATGTTTTTGTGAGTTTTTGAAATTAAGGGAAATAAAAACAGAACGGTAAGTAAGATAGATTACGAGGGCAAACTTAATTTGCAATAGAGATATCAACCGTTCCCCGGCAACGGCGCCAGAAATGCTTGTTGGTATTTCTTACGTCACAGATAAATCCGCAAGCGCACGGAATACCGTTGTAGCACTTCACCCGGGAGTATTCCAAGGTATCGTATTTGTTTTCCCCAAGGAACGGAGTTATTCTACCGCAGGGCAAGTTTTACCCAAGGACAACCAAGACAACTAGCAGCCTAGGATCGAGAGGGTGATTATATCTAGTTATCCTAGAGGATAGACGAACTCAAGCTCTACTTGTCTACTTCGGGCGCCGGCTTAGGCCTGGTCTGCCAAGCCACTCCGACCTGTAGCTCTACTATGTACCCGAACGTGGAGGGTTCCTTTGGACGGACAGGGCTGTCACTTCCTGCCGCCTACCTCTACAAACCGTGGAGCACACAGCAAACAAAGGTAACCTCTAGCCTAGACACCACGTCTATGCCGTTGATTACTACTCTAACCTCGGCCCAAAGCTGAATTTAGAAGGCTAGAGCACCCCTTGCGGAGCGATGATCCCGTAAACAAGTATAACAGGAATTACGCCTAGAAAAGTAATATGCTCGCTAGATAAATAATCACCACGTATAAATCACAAAGAGTGTTTACACGCCAAGGTAAAGAAATAGAACTAAACCTCCACCAAAGTGGAAGGAGTATTCCTTTCTCTCCCTTGCCCTCTCTCCTATTCTACTAGTGTACAAAAGGCTCTCAGCCTAAGGATTGGAGTGGAGCTCTATTGGAGAGTCTTGCGTCTTGTGGTGTGTGTTGAGAGGGAGGGGTGCCCCTTTATTTATAGCCTTGGAAGGTCGGCAACTTTGAGGCGGTTCCCGAGGTCGGTGACATTTAATGCAGGGGGAACCGACCTCCAGAAGTCGGTGATAAACCGCCATAAAAAGATGGGCCAGTGGGGCCTCCCTGGCAGGTCGGCCGACCTGGCCAGAGGGGGTCGGCCGACCTGGCCTGGGCCCCTCTGGGCCTGGTCCTCCTCTGGCTGCTTCCTTGGCCTGTGTACTTGCCTAAACCACGTGCATTGCTTGATCTTGAAGCCTGATTCTGTGGTTTTGGGCTTTTGGACTAAGTTCTTCAGTCCGGGGAAAATCCGTCGATTGCAAAGTCCACGTTTAGTGCATGTTTTCCCCTGTTTTTGTATGGATTGCACCTGTACTTCATAATTCACCAAGACTAGTGGAATTTGTTAGAAATAAACCCTATGTCTACACTTGGTGATGGTGTTAGGTTCACAAAGGTGCATAAAGTTGACGGTAAAAATGGGTCGTAAGGACCGTCAACAAGATCCCCCACACTTAGCTCTTTGCTCGTCCTCGAGTAAAGCTATGAGTGGAAATTGGGGAGGACTCATCCCTTTTGATAAATGAAACCTGCACACAAGCTATTACAAGCCACACCTTTTTACCTGCGAACATGATGGTGGCTAACATGTATTCTTGGATGATTGAAAAGTGGAACGGTTCATGACTCAAATCACCTCGCTTTCATCCACTAAGTACCTTGGGGTTTTTGAAAGAGTTTTGAAAAATATAAACAACATAGCTCTTGCTCCTCTATTGATTCTCTCGGATCGCTCAAAAAGTGTATTTTTCTTACCAAAGCATTATCTTGCCTCTTTTGTCCTACTTCTAAGGCTTGTATGTGGAGCTCAAGGTAGGGATAGAGAGGCATACTTGTATCACAAATATTGCTGAACCAAAAGAAAGGATCCACGGAGAATTCAAGTCATACAACCTTGATCAAGAAGTGCATGTGTGGATGGATGTGTGGATGTTTATATGTGACGACTCCTTTATTGGATTTTACCTCTCTTTGTTTTGTATTTCCGAGACATGGCTAATACTTTTCTTTTCATGCTCTGTACATGAGCATTTTTTTTTCTCTTTCTTTATCTTGCTCATCTTTTTGTGAGCCTTCTTTTTCTTTTGCAGAGCCATGTCCCTCTTTTGTTTATTTTGAGAGAGAGAGAGGTAAAATGGGATAAAAGTGAGGAGTGTCTTTACTTGGATGGGTGGATGTGCTAACTCCCGGTGTAGGAGTTTTAGCATTTTTTGTGGATCGTGTATGTGATCTTGATCATGAGAGCATGACAAGTATCTCATTAGGGTCACAAAATTTTGGAAAAGCTCATTGCAACACAAGCAGCATATGTGTGTAAGTTTGAAGATTGTGATCAACATATGGCATTGGTAGGAAATCATATACCAAAAGAGGAGCAGCGAGCCATGCTATTTTAACTTTTTGAAATGAAATTCCCAAGGACTTTGTAGATTGAGCAAAAGATCATTTCATCGAACCATATCACACTCGCCAATTATCTAGAAAAACATGGGTTCCTATGGATAGGTTGTTCACAAGTAAGTGGTGATGAAGCGAGTAATAATAAGTGTGCAAGTTCATGTTGAGAACAAAAAGGGAGAGTTTTGGGATTCACAAGGATGTGCTAAAAAGAAATTTTCCCAAGTTTTAATTGGTCAAGTTTTATTTCCGTATCTCAGAATGAACTTGACAGGTATGGTAGGCAAAAAGGGAGTGTGGGAAACAAACTTAAGTAGCACGGGAAAGCAGAGGCCCAGTGGGACCCACCAGGGGTCGGCTGACCTGGTCAGGGGGGGTTGTTGACGGTCCTTACGACCCTTTTTTACCGTCAACTTTATGCACCTTTTGGAACCTAACACCATCACCAAGGGTACACATAGGGCTTATTTCTAACAAATTCCACTAGTCTTGGTGATAATTATGAGTGCAGGTGCATTTCATATGAATACGAGGGAAAACACATCAAGAAGCCCACAATTTATCACTCCAAGAAATCAGCATCGGCAGCCGAGGAAGACATGCACCAAAAAGGATACAAAACCTATTCAACTTGGGCCAAACCACCAAGACACATCATTAGGACCCAAAGGGGGACTCCTTGGTCCAAGCCCATGCACGATATCCCTCCGGCAACTCCACAGTCATCGCAGAATCACACACGATGGAGAAAAGGCCATAATTCAGCCACCTGGACTCTCCCTGGGCTATTGCACCAAGGTCAAACATCATAAGGGACCAAAGGAACACTAGCAAAAGGCCCAAGACCTGAGGAAACAAGAGGGGGTCGGCCGACCTGCCCTTCCCAGGTCGCCCGACCTGCTCTGAAGCCCAACAGGGCCCATCTTTGGCCTGCTGGCAGCCACCGACGTCCTGAAGTCGGTTCCACCTGCAATCAATGCATTAAGGCGGTGGTTAAGGCGGTGGAGGCCTCCCAAACCGACCTACCAAGGCTATAAATAAAGGGGTACCCCCTCCTCTCAACACACCACAAGACAACACACATTGACACCAAGAGGAATCCATTCTCTAGCATTAGAATAGTCTCTAGGCTGTGTAGAGGAGTAGAGGGGAGAGTTTGGTAGAGGAGAGGGCTGTCCTCCCTTTGTGAGGACTTAGCCCAATCTTGTATCTTGAGGATACTTGCTAATAATATATTGTTCGTCGTTCGTTCTTCGTTCGTTCGTCGTTCGTTCATCGTTCGTCGTTCGTTCATCGCTCGTTCGTCGTTCATCGTATATCAAGTAAGTATCAAGGTCCACCTCAATAGAATTATCTTCTTTATTCCTTATGACTTATGATTGTACTAGTATGATAGCCATGTGCTTTGTATGTGGTTGTTATCTAGTCATGATTGGTTGCTTCATGCTTGACATGCCTTTATTCATTCGTTTATGTCCTTACACTCGATTCATGCATGAGTGGTGAGACATGCTCGGGCCCATAACTTGTTAATCCGTAGGGTTAGAGTTATGTGCGATATAGATCGTAGCTTGTTAATCCGCAGGGTTAGAGTTACGCATGTCTCACCCATTGACTATGATCCGTAGGGTCAAGTCAGCATGTTCTAGCACTTGATCTGTTGATCCGGCGGGTCAGGATTAGGTGTACTCTTATCCCTCCCGACTTGATGATCCGAAGGGTCAAAGTCCGTGGGAATCGAGAGTACTATTTAGCAATGTGAGCATGGTGCTTCGGTTGATAAACAGCTTT
>RWGY01000955.1:0-5000 GCA_007726485.1 Eragrostis curvula
CTTCTACTGTTAATGTAAGCTTGATAAGCCGCTGTAGAAAATGAAACACACAGAAACTTTAGTAGAGTCTCATGTCTTACTAGAAATAAGAAGGCAACATTTAAAAGACTTACAAATTTCTCTCAGCTTCCCTTCGTCCCTTAACCATTCAGTGTATGTTTTTATGGTGTCATTCCTGAAGTCATCATGTAGATCCCTAGAGTCTTCATCGCGTAGTAAATCTCGAAGCCAGTCTTTGTACTCATTGATGGATTCATCAAACCCAATAGTATCATCTTCTTCATCATCGTCAGACTGAATCTCTCTCGGTCGCTTCAAGGGTGTAATATTTACACGCTCGCCTTCAGGTTCGTATTCTTTTGATAGTATCAACCTGAGTTTCCTTTCTTTAGTGTTAGATACCTCCTGAACCATGTCCTCTATTTCTCGGCCTGTATCAACAAACTCAAGATTTGCTTCATCAGTACCACATCTCTTCTTGTAGAAGCAGAAGTCCCGCGAAGAATAACCAAGCTGCTCTCTGAAATGACTCAGGTTGACAAATGTTATGGCACCCTTGTCAATAGTGATATCAAGGATACGCTGTTTGTCTTTGCAGATTATAGTTACTTCCCATATCTCGCCTGTCAATGTGGGCCTGTATGTGATTAAAAAAATTGTTACACTATCTTGATGGGAATATTGAGAAAGAAGGAATATGTGTGACCTTAAAAGAGGAAAAAAGATTGCATATGAAACTCAAATATTTTGTAATAGTAATTGCACAAGTATGTGAACTGAAAATTTGCAGTTGGCTACTAGTCAGGGCAGATATATCCAAAGATGTGTCAGGAACAAAGAAGCTCTACATTGTAGTAGACAAGGCAGATACACACACACATATGTCAGGAACAAGGAGATCCACAGCCTACTAGCATAAATAAAGCTAATTAGCTCCACAATCAAACACTTCATTAACAAATGTACTGAAGATTTTTATTTGGTTCTAGAATCCGCAATCTAATAGCATGTGAGCCTAAGCAAATGAAGAATTGCCAACTTCTAGTCGCCCTCAACAGTTGAGGTCAAACAAATTGGTCAATTACACATACTGCAATTGAATTGAGCCTGGACAAACAAATCAATTAGTTGGTTCAATTAGTTACACGCTCCATGAAGTGTGCGTTTCAGTGGACGATGCTACAAGGAAAAATACAATGCCTTGTGCTTCACCAGAATCATCTTCATCTGGTATATCATCGTCATGATCAGGTTCAGGCATGGATGCAGCACGCGCCTCCTCAATGACAACAACATCACAACTTAACCCTTCCATGTCAGTCCTCCTCCAATTTGTCAAACCCTCGTTTCGGGGTTCAACATTCATATTCTCCACTCCTACACTAAGCGAGTCCACATCGGCAACAGCAACATCATTTTCAGCGTCTTCTCCCTCTGGCATGGCAAACAGGTTCCTAGGTGCCATTGTAAGGACACTGCACCAATTAGATTTCTTTGCACATTTCATATAACACACTTGTTGAGCTTGCGTCGCCAGTATGTATGGCTCCTCTGTATAGCGTGACCGATTTGTATCAATATCGATAATCCCATATTGATCTTTAATGTACCCTCTGGATTTGCTCACATTTGGTGCCGGGACATCAAACTAGTCGCACTCAAACAACATGACTTCATTCCCGTTAGGGAAATCAAGTGTGATGATTTTCCTAATCTTTCCGTACCAGTCCATGCCCTCGCCCTTGACAAACACGCCACTGTTCTGTGTGGTTAAATTTCTCTCTATGTGTGCGGTCCGGAAGAGAATTCCATTGATGACGCACCTATTAGAGGCATACCCATCTGGCAACTTAACATCTTGTAGAAATTTGCACAAAATTTCCTTCTCACTTTTACCTAGTGTGTACAATGCTGCAGGCAAAGTGTATTTACCTTTCTCAAGTGATGGATGTTGATCCTGACTTATTCCCAATTCCTGCAAATCAAGACGAGCCTTCTCATTGTCCTTACATTTAGCTGCCAAATTAAGCAAAGTCGCAAGCAAGCTCTCACATATATTCTTCTCAATGTGCATGACGTCCAGATTATGTCGTATAAGCAGCGATGACCAGTAAGGAAGATCAAAGAAAATACTCTTCTTTCTCCAGTTGTGCCATCTATTGTCTTCATCTCGTTGCTTCCTTTTCTTGCTAGCCATTCCAAATTTTACTTGCTCAAAACTCTCATACTGCTGTAGCACTTGTTCACCACTAAGCGGCATTGGAGCCTCCCTCATCTCTGCCATGTTATTAAAGCTGACCTTGTTCCTTCGCCACTTGTGGTTTGATGGCAAAAAACGGCGATGCCCCATGTAGCAATGCTTCCTGCCGTGTTTTAACCACAAGTAATCAGTATCCTTGTGACAATAAGGACAAGCAAACTTGCCTTTTGTGCTCCAACCTGATAACATCGCATACGCTGGAAAATCGTTAATTGTCCAAAGCAGCATTGCACGTAGAGTGAAGTTCTTCTTGACCTTAGCATCCCAAGTTTCAACTCCATTAACCCACAGCTCTTTAAGCTCATCGATCAAAGGCTGCAAATACACATCAATGTTCATTCCTGGAGATTTGGACCCGGGTATCAGCATGGACATCATCCAATAAGATTGTTTAAAGCACAACCAAGGGGGCAGATTATAAGGAATTAAGATCACAGGCCATGTCGTGTAAGTCACATTTAGCATCCCGAATGGATTGAAGCCATCTGATGCAAGCCCCAGCCTAACATTATGTGGCTCATATGCAAACTGATCCATATACATGCTATCCACGTGCTTCCATGCCTTTGAGTTCGCTGGGTGC
The DNA here is from genome assembly GCA_007726485.1 of Eragrostis curvula. Classification (NCBI taxonomy): domain Eukaryota; kingdom Viridiplantae; phylum Streptophyta; class Magnoliopsida; order Poales; family Poaceae; genus Eragrostis; species Eragrostis curvula. The sequence goes on from RWGY01000955.1 coordinate 2,844, forward strand.
CGCATTTTCTTATCTTTAGCCGAGTCTGCAGTCTTGTGCCAAGTCATAAACCCAGATGTGGTCTCGTTCATAAACAACCTTTGCAGACGAGGAATCAATGGAAAATACCTTAGTATTTTACGTGGAAATAGCTTCTTCTTTACTCCACCAGTTGCGCTGCACTCGCCATTCCCCTCAGAATCTGTATTTTTCCACCTACTCTCCCCACATGTTGGACAGGTGTCCATCTTGTCATACTCTCCACGAAACAGCACGCAGTCATTCACACAAGCATCAATCTTTTGGTAGTCCAAGCCAAGGTCTCGAATTACCTTTCGAACTTTAGCCAAGCTATTTGGGATACAATGTCCTGGAGGAAGCACACTGCTGAACAAGAGAATCATTTGCTCTAGGCCATAGTTGCTAATACCCGCCATGACCTTAATCTGAAACATCCTCACAATGAAAGATACTTTTGTAGCCTCCTTGCAACCTGGGTACAAATCTTTCCGAGCTTCTTCCATCAATTTGAGGAAATGATGTGCTGCCTCATTTGGCTCACCTTTATTACTATCTGTAATTTCTCCACGTATAGTACCATGAATCACTGAATGAACCAGATTGTTGACATTGGCGGCATCGTCTTCTTCGCCTTCACCAAAATCCCCATCATCGTCCACAACAACAGTTTCAGCGGCATCACATTCCCGCTTTATGAAAGCCTGATCAAATCCTTTAGTCAGCAAGTGTCGTTGCAGCTCAAATTTGCCTCTGTAGTTCATGCAACGACACTTAGTACATGGACAGGGTGCGGTTTGTCCAGGAAATTTGCCTTCAAAGGTATTCTCAATGAATTTTTCAAGTCCGAATTGCCACGCATGATCTGTCCGAGGCAAAAGCATCCACCTAGGATCATCATCTGCCATTGAAAAAATCCCAGCACAAGCAGGCTACCAAACACCAAAATTGCAATTCCTGAACCATGTGAACACAGTGATCAGAATTAAAATAGACCAATATTAATTGACATGAATATATAAAACAAAAATCTCATATATATATACATGAAAATTGATGATATAACATGCAGAACCATGTCTACAGTCAGGTGGTGTGCAATTGTAGTTAAAAATAAAAAAAATAAGCATGATAAGTGAATAGCACAATTGTTTGCCCAAAAGAAAAAAGTACCTGAACATGTGAGAAAAATGAACTATCACTACAGTTGCCGTTTCCCTTCACAAAAAATATTTCAAATCTCAATGGTATTGATGTGTTTTCTATGATACGACTTTGTTCAGGTATTTCAAAAATTTATAAACCATATGTAGGCACATGAAAAATATTAATCAAAGATATTGACTTGTAGTTGTTGTCGACTGATTAAACTCACTTTTGGCTCTATGCTCTCTGTATATGTAACTTGGTTATTTAAAACATGAAGCTTGAAATGCACCAAAATAATAAAATACAAATTAGGGACACCTCTCTTCTACTGAACTGTGCTAACAACTGAAACTACTAATGAGTGCAGGTAACCGACAATTTTAGGTGATAAGTATTTATGCATGAAAGTAATGACATCTGAAACTACTAATAGGTGCAGAAGCAACTGATAATTAAAAAAAAATTTCAAGTGACATGTAACATTAGAGCATTGGAATAAATAAACAACTGGGTTTGTTACTAGTAATATATGGTCATCATGACGACAAGTGGCTGGGAACATGAAGATTTCAATCAAAATACAGTAATACAATAAGATATATTGATTACTTAATTAGCTACAGACTTACCAGCAGCAATCCGAGACTATTCCTGTGATGGCGCACGTACGCGCCCCAGGACTATCCTTTCCAATCGACTGCAGTTTGCAAATCACTTCAACTAGGCAAGGGATTCATTCGCGGTGTTGAGCGGATCAGTGATCAGCGAGGTGGAGCCTGATGGACATCGTCAAGTGCATTAGACATCATTTAATCAACACATGGCGACAGATAGATTTATTACTTAATAGCATAGTGCTCATGCGTTGCAACGGGAAAACAATAAAACATGAGAAAATGTATTTTCCTTGTAACATTTTACTTTCTACTTTTGTTTTTCGTTGATAATGCACATCAATGCACGCATTATGTATGTAAGGCCTCCAAGCCTGGGTTTGTCCATCTAATAATT